>SMMW01000162.1:937500-1085000 GCA_004794655.1 Marisa cornuarietis
TTGTATGTTGAGCTAGTGTACAGACAGGTAATATTTTGTAATGTATTGTATGTTGAGCTAGTGTACAGACAGGTAATATTTTGTAATGTATTGTATGTTGAGCTAGTGTACAGACAGGTAATATTTTGTAATGTATTGTATGTTGAGCTACTGTACAGACAGGTAATATTTTGTAATGTATTGCATGTTGAGCTAGTGTACAGACAGGTAATATTTTGTAATGTATTGTATGTTGAGCTACTGTACAGACAGGTAATATTTTGTAATGTATTGTATGTTGATGTAGTGTACAGACAGGTAATATTTTGTAATGTATTGCATGTTGAGCTACTGTACAGACAGGTAATATTTTGTAATGTATTGTATGTTGAGCTACTGTACAGACAGGTAATATTTTGTAATGTATTGTATGTTGATGTAGTGTACAGACAGGTAATATTTGTAATGTATTGCATGTTGAGCTAGTGTACAGACAGGTAATATTTTGTAATGTATTGTATGTTGAGCTACTGTACAGACAGGTAATATTTTGTAATGTATTGTATGTTGAGCTACTGTACAGACAGGTAATATTTTGTAATGTATTGTATGTTGAACTAGTGTACAGACAGGTAATATTTGTAATGTATTGCATGTTGAGCTAGTGTACAGACAGGTAATATTTTGTAATGTATTGTATGTTGAGCTACTGTACAGACAGGTAATATTTTGTAATGTATTGTATGTTGAGCTACTGTACAGACAGGTAATATTTTGTAATGTATTGTATGTTGAACTAGTGTACAGACAGGTATTAGTTTGTAATTCATTGCATGTTGAGCTAGTGTACAGACAGGTAATATTTTGTAATGTATTGTATGTTGAGCTAGTGTACAGACAGGTAATATTTTGTAATGTATTGTATGTTGAGCTACTGTACAGACAGGTAATATTTTGTAATGTATTGTATGTTGATGTAGTGTACAGACAGGTAATATTTGTAATGTATTGCATGTTGAGCTAGTGTACAGACAGGTAATATTTTGTAATGTATTGTATGTTGAGCTACTGTACAGACAGGTAATATTTTGTAATGTATTGTATGTTGAACTAGTGTACAGACAGGTATTAGTTTGTAATTCATTGCATGTTGAGCTAGTGTACAGACAGGTAATATTTTGTAATGTATTGTATGTTGAAGTAGTGTACAGACAGGTATTAATTTGTAATTCACCAGAACAACAACATATGGTCACAGGATTTTGGTTAATGTGCATCAAAACAATGGAACTCTCTCCCTTTCCATATCCGCCACCTTCCTACAACTGAATCTTTTAAATCTGCACTGAAAACTCACCTCTTCCTTGAGCATCACTCCTAACACAGTCCACACAATGCTCGTCCTTCTTACCCTCCCCCCTTCTGCTCTTGCTACTTGTCTCCCCATCTTTTTCTCCAGAATCCCTATATTTTCTATTTTCTGTTACTTGGTGTCTTTTTGTGTTGTCCATCTTTGTTTTCTGTTTGTCGTCAGTATTGTCGTTTATTCTTCCGTCCCTCGTGTTCTATCCATGTAGTCCAGGTCTCTTCCTTGTTTTTAAGCGCTAAGAGCATGCTCTCTATGAGTGTCAATATGCACTATACAAATCTTCATTTATTATTATTATTATTCATTGCTTGCTGAGCTTTTGTAAGATTGTATGCAGAGAGTGTTTGTAACTGAAATGATCCTGAAGTTCTATAAGATTTCCAAGGTAGGTCGCAGTGTGACAACTCGATGCTAGGTGTGTTATACAACACATTTTTTCAATATACCCCACATTTATCTTCTTGTATCATCATCATCATGAATCGAATGCACTTAAAAATAAATTCTGCAAATGTCGTTTGAAGTATATTTTTGTCTCAGGCTTCTCTTACTGTAAATACACCACGGAATAATAATAATAATGATTTGTATAGCGCCTTTCCAAAGATTTGCTCAGAGCGCTTTACATAACCATACACAGACAAAGACTTTTCCTCGGGATGACTAGGGTCACTAGACCTTCACTGATATTTGAATGCTGTACGACAGTCATGCCATAAAATATCTCAGGACTGGAAGAGAAGTTGTAACAGTCCTATTGTTGAAGTCTCCGATAGACTAACAAGTCGACATCTCACCGACTACGAAAGCTGAACTGCTATCACAGATCGCTGCCAAGGCAGGACCAACATCAATATTGCTCATGTTCTCAGAAGTCTCAGACCTTGCAAGTATTAAAGACATTCCAATCAGGATGGGGCTGTTAATAATGGATCCTAAACGGCTATTGAGGAAGTTCTTTTTGCTTCAGTCATCAGGGGCAGTGAATATTGTACCCACATTCCACGCATAGTTGGCATTCCACGGTGTACCTCTCGCCAGGCGCTGCATATTGTCTGTATATCACAGCTAATACTTTCCGGACATTTCATTACATTCCTTACGATTTGGCTCACCACAAACTCCCACTGGTACTGACACGCTGGAATGTGCCCCCCGTCCCTCGCTCGGCGGACACTCGCAGCTTTCATCGCTAAAGTCGTGCTCTCCGTTATCGACCACTTGTGCCCCCGCTCCCCTCCCCCTCCCGCACTTACCCACTTTGGTACTCGTGCACAGACGCATGCACGCATGGCCTATTTAAGACTCAGCATCAGATATTAGAAGATGAAGTCACACACTGTGCAGGCTGCAGACCAGACAACTTGATGTGCTGCACCATTTTGGCTTCAATCTCCTTCTCTTGTCTTGTTGCGCGTGATAGCGTGCTGACGGCAGCCACAGCTTCCCTCAGTTGGTGGGTTAGCAACACCACAAGCACACAGCAGCACCACTACAGTGCTGCCAGACAGCACACAGTGCAGTACATTCAGCACCACACCATACAGACACCATACAAACATCACATAGACAGCACACAGAGCAGTACATTTAGCACCACACCATACAGACATCATACAGAGCAGTACATTCAGCACCACACCATACAGACACCATACAGACATCATACAAACATCACATAGACAGCACACAGAGCAGTACATTCAGCACCACACCATACAGACATCATACAGAGCAGTACATTCAGCACCACACCATACAGACATCATACAAACATCACATAGACAGCACACAGAGCAGTACATTCAGCACCACACCAAATAGTCGGGTAAACTAGTTCAAACTAGCAACAGAGAAAATACAAAAAAAAAAAAATTACAAGCATCCTTATTTCAACAGCAGGAAGAATAACACAAGTCAGCAGCAGGAATAATAGTCCTCAGGTATATATATATATACACAGCAGTATAATTACAGTGGGAATAGTACTTCCCAGATAGCATTTAAAGCTTTTATAAATGTTCTCACGAAATGTTTGAATAATGTTTGCAGAAAATGTTTCTAAACTGTTTTGCATATCGGAAAAATGTTTTCCTAACGTTTGAATTCAAACTATTTTTAAACTTATTTTCTACCTTTCTAAGCTCTTTTATTAACATTTTCCTGTAAAGCAGTTAATAGTTGTGTCACAACATCGGGAAGCGTGACTCTCACTTTCTTTCGCTCCCAATTGACATGCACGGGCCAGACAAATAAATTTTATCTACAGAGTCTTCCACTCAATTCATCATTTTCCCTGAATCTCTCAGGTCACACATCTTTTGACATCGTCCATACGCATGCAGACAAACTGACGTCATTCTCTCACGTCACACATCTTTTGACATCATCTATAACGCTGAATCATGAAAAGACATGCATATGCCACAGGGGAAGACAGAGAATATCCAAAGATAAGATCTGCACTCTAACCCACTCAAACTAGCAGGAACAAGCGAGGGTTTTAACTACTACACTATAGTAGCATCTAGCTTTCGGGTGCGGCAACATAAAGTGACTTTTAGTTTAGAATGGCGCCATCTGTTTCAGGACTCACTTGATATTCTGACTGTAGTTGTTATCGTCAACCTTTTACCGTATTTCTACGAAGGTTCACTAAGAAAACGGTGATAACAATCTTGTTTTTCAAACGAAAATGATCTTCTCTGAGCGTTAGCAAGGGAAACAATTCAATACGAAGTGAATGCTGTGTAACTGTTTTGAGATGACTGATTTTACAACAGTTTTCAAATCTACAAATCTATAGAACCAAAACAAACAGATTTTATTAGAATACACATTAGAATTTGAATACTCACTACATCATAATCCTACGTCATATATCTTAAGAAGTTTTCAGCAAATGTTTACATCACATTTATTTAATATTTTTGATTAAATGTTATGTTTCCTACCATTTTAAAATGTTTGCAAAATGTTTCAGTTTTAAATGTTTATTAGGTAAATGTTTCTAAAATGTTTCTAAAATGTTTCATATCAAACTTTTAGATTATTACAACTATGTTAGCGTTTTTAAAACGTTTATAAAATGTTTCATTGCTATCTGGGTCCTCAAGGCAGCAGTAGAATTACTGTCAGCAGTATAATTGCTGTGGGAAAAATAGCGCTCAATACTGTGGGAATAGTAGCTCTCAAGTCAGCAGTATATGTAGTGCTGAGAGTCTGTCAAAAAGACTACAGTCTGGTCTATCTAGGGGTGAATTGTTGTGGAGCTGAGAGTCTGTCAAGAAGATTACAGTGTGTCTGGTCTATCTAGGGGTGAACCGTTGTTGTGCTGAGAGTGAGTTTGTCAAGAAGACTACTTTGTTGGACTTGACCTGCTGTAGAAGACTTTCTGTAGCGATGAGGAAGATAATCTGCCAGCGGGTGCTGACAGCTGGTCGGGGGTTTTAATGTTTGCGCCTCCTCCGCCTTGTTGGGAGCGTCCACAGGTGAGCCATCAGCATAGATGTGTGTCCAGCAGACTGCAGGATAGGATTTGTCAATCTCGTCCATCCTCAAAGATTTCAGAGCAACAGGGTTATGAGTTTGTTCATTATTTTGCGGATATACTGGAGTTAGTGTTCATGACCTGCTTATATAGTCATTGGAGGGAATTTGCTAGGAATAGTCTTTTCGTCCTTCAGGCCGTCAAAACTATGTTTACAAACATTACTAATTACAGTTTACAGAAGAGGTGTGTCCATGAAAGAACAGAATAACAGTGAAAGTTTAACTAATATCTGTGACATAGAATCTATAGAGTGCGGGTTTGTCGGACGCAGTTACCTAGAGCTAGGTTTTAC
This sequence comes from Marisa cornuarietis, assembly GCA_004794655.1. Classification (NCBI taxonomy): domain Eukaryota; kingdom Metazoa; phylum Mollusca; class Gastropoda; order Architaenioglossa; family Ampullariidae; genus Marisa; species Marisa cornuarietis. The sequence continues at coordinate 942,694 of SMMW01000162.1, forward strand.
AGATAGAACAATGGTCTTCAACACTGACGGATGGAAAAGACATAAACATATAACACATGTCATCAATTGTAATTAGTTTCATGCTGTCATTACATTTTGGGAAAATATTACTAGAAGATATTTTACCTTCTAAACTCTGGCCACCGCGGCGTCAACCTCCTTCTAAGATATATTGAAGGGCAGTCTTAGGCAGTCTCGTGCCGGGTCACGTGGTACGTTAAAGAACAGTCTTAGGCAGTCTCGTGTCGGGTCACGTGGTACGCTGAGGGGCAGTCTTCAGCCTAAGTCTCGTCTTAAATTGGATAATATAGAAAGGGTTTTATTTCAGGGGCTAAAGTTCACAGAGTATATTTATTTATTTACCTACCACAACCTGTGCATATCTCAGATCACTCAGCTGGGTATGGAGAATGTAATATGTACTTAGATCCTTTTATATGGAGAATATAATAACATGTACTAAGATCCATATATGGAGAATATAATAAAATGTAATTATATCCTCTTATATGCGGCTGCAGATATATACCTAGCATCCCACACGTGCTGTATTGTGTATTAAAATTAGCCGATAAAGAGAAGTGGAAAAGGTGTCAAATATAAACAGAAATACTTCAACCTACTTATAAAATGTGACACACTATATTGTCGCCAATTATGGTGAACTCAGATAGAAAGATCAGCCTTGTCACAAAGATTTTCATCTACAACATATTTCCAAGTGACTCAAGGTATCAAATACCTGTGTACACGTTTTATTAATGTATTTGCATATGTTTTTATTTTAAACTTTTAAAATGTATACATTGGTGTTTTCGTGACATTAACATGAACAAAATAAATGTCAAAATTATCATAAGTTGTCCTCTATTACCTTATAAATAAAAGTGTTTTGCAAAATGAAGAATCGATAGTCACGAGCAGTGGAGAGTCGTCATGAACAGCGAGGGCAGGCACAACAAAGAGGGTGTAGGCCACTGTAGGGTCAGAGCTACCCAACCTTCACTAGTACAGTACAGTACATGTACCAGCAGACAGGCCACAAGAGGGCCTTTAGGTCTTTAGGTCTTTAGGTCTTTAGGACAGCGAATGTCACAAGAATGACAGCTAAGATGACACGTGCAACACGTGACGGTCTTCTCATAACGCTGTGTCTTATAAATGTTCTGTTCACATCTGATCATAAAATCTGTTGTTTTTTCAATTTCGACTGATCATAATATTGCGGCTGTTAATGATCAACGATTATAACAAGTGTTTTCCTGCTTTTGTATACAGAAGTCATTGTCTGTCTTTGTTGGGAAGGTAGGTGCAAACGCTTTTCACTGTCGGCTGCCTATAAACCGACTTTGACCTCCCTTTATACTTGCTTGTACTGCTGGGTCTCCTATCGTTGATAAATGTTGTAAATACTTGTACTGCTGGGTCTCCTATCATTGATAAATGTTGTAAATACTTGTACTGCTGGGTCTCTTATCGTTGATAAATGTTGTAAATACTTGTACTGCTGGGTCTCCTATTGTTGATAAATGTTGTAAATACTTGTACTGCTGGGTCTCCTATTGTTGATAAATGTTGTAAATACTTGTACTGCTGGGTCTCCTATCGTTGATAAATGTTGTAAATACTTGTACTGCTGGGTCTCCTATCGTTGATAAATGTTGTAAATACTTGTACTGCTGGGTCTCCTATTGTTGATAAATGTTGTAAATACTTGTACTGCTGGGTCTCCTATCGTTGATAAATGTTGTAAATACTTGTACTGCTGGGTCTCCTATCGTTGATAAATGTTGTAAATACTTGTACTGCTGGGTCTCCTATCGTTGATAAATGTTGTAAATACTTGTACTGCTGGGTCTCCTATCGTTGATAAATGTTGTAAATACGATCGTCCGTTTGTACTGCTGGGTCTCCTATCATGCTGATATAATGTTGTAAATACTTGTACTGCTGGGTCTCCTATCATTGATAAATGTTGTAAATACTTGTACTGCTGGGTCTCTTATCGTTGATAAATGTTGTAAATACGATCGTCCGTTTCTACAGGCCATTCACGTTTACTACAGATGGTATGTTCAACTATGCAGCGCGTGCTAACAGGATTTTCTCAAGGACCTATTGTATTATGACTACAACAATTTGCTGACAAACTTTCAAAGTTGAGGGAGCCGTTGTTTTGTGCACACAGCACACAGCTGTCAGCTTCTATTCATTCACCTGAACAAGTTGCAGGTAACCTACCCGCTGTGGTTGTGGTTGCAATGTCATTTTCAAGGTCACAAACTTAACCGCTTTTTGCCAAATGAACTGAAGACAGAAAATGGCAGTGCCATTTGATATCAGTGCCATTTCTATATCAGTGCCATTTGATATCAGTGCCATTTCTATATCAGTGCCATTTGATATCAGTGCCATTCCATATCAGAATGAAAGACAGCAGTGCCACCTCAACTAACATAAACCCTGCCATTGTTACATCAGCCCCATACAGAACATGTCGATGTGGGTTTTCGCTGCCTACAAGTTGAGTGGTTCACCACTTTGACCCAATTGTCAGGTGTAGAGCGAAGTCGGCCAGGTGAGGCAGGTGAGGCAGGTGAGACCAGCCACCTAAGAGTCTTTCCCCTTTCTGCTCAAGTCCCAATCTGATCGCCTTTCACTTGGCGACTTGGTGCGTGTGTGTGAGAGAGTGACTGGAGAGAGAGAGACTGGAGAGATAGATAGAGAGAGTAACTAACGGTAAAAATGTCACGAATTGTTGTCATTCTTTAACCTCAAGGTCACATCGACTGCCAAACTTGTGTGCGCCAGTCCTGTAAACAACTCAACGTGTACTCCCTAGCTTACCTGGCTCCCACACCCACACCATGCATCTCTCTTCCTCCATCCGCCCCCGAGGCTTGCGTTGTCCTGCCCGACTTTTGCCAGCGCCGCATTCCTGTAGCGGCCGGCACGCGCTTCCTCTCTCTTCCCCCTCTCCCTCTCTCTCTCTCTTTCTCCTTCTTCCTCTCTCTCTTTCTCCCTCTTCCTCTCTCTCTCTCTTTCTCTCAGAAACACGTCTTTGCTGCGAGAGACCAGCAATGCCTGAAACAGACAGGTTCTTGTCACAAGCCAACGATTTACAACAGCAGTCGGCTTGTCTCTACGGCTTGATTAGCCACTTCAACTTTCTTTTTTATGCCAGTTCACAAAAATGTATTGATTCTTGACACTGCTCCATTTTCTTCACCCCGAAGGTCTCCGGAACTTTGTTACAGAACACAAAGAGTAAAATCAAATGGCGAGAATAAAAAGGCAAAGCGTATTTCATGAAGTACCGGTGGCAAAACTACTTCTGAGGTAGTTACAAACCAAAAGCAAAGATGCACACAACTGCCGATAGAGGTCTCTGTCTGTAAGACTGTACCTATAGAGGGTAGGACTGGTTAGTCCTGTCTGTAAGACTGTACCTATAGAGGGTAGGACTGGTTAGTACCCTGTCTGTAAGACTGTACCTATAGAGGGTAGGACTGGTTAGTCCTGTCTGTAAGACTGTACCTATAGAGGGTAGGTCTGGGTAGTCCTGTCTGTAAGACTGTACCTATAGAGGGTAGGACTGGTTAGTCCTGTCTGTAAGACTGTACCTATAGAGGGTAGGTCTGGGTAGTCCTGTCTGTAAGACTGTACCTATAGAGGGTAGGTCTGGGTAGTCCTGTCTGTAAGACTGTACCTATAGAGGGTAGGTCTGGGTAGTCCTGTCTGTAAGACTGTACCTATAGAGGGTAGGACTGGTTAGTCCTGTCTGTAAGACTGTACCTATAGAGGGTAGGTCTGGGTAGTCCTGTCTGTAAGACTGTACCTATAGAGGGTAGGACTGGTTAGTCCTGTGTAAGACTGTACCTATAGAGGGTAGGACTGGTTAGTCCTGTCTGTAAGACTGTACCTATAGAGGGTAGGACTGGTTAGTCCTGTCTGTAAGACTGTACCTATAGAGGGTAGGACTGGGTAGTCCTGTCTGTAAGACTGTACCTATAGAGGGTAGGACTGGTTAGTCCTGTCTGTAAGACTGTACCTATAGAGGGTAGGTCTGGGTAGTCCTGTCTGTAAGACTGTACCTATAGAGGGCAGGTCTGGGTAGTCCTGTCTGTAAGACTGTACCTATAGAGGGTAGGACTGGTTAGTACCCTGTCTGTAAGACTGTACCTATAGAGGGTAGGACTGGTTAGTCCTGTCTGTAAGACTGTACCTATAGAGGGTAGGACTGGGTAGTCCTGTCTGTAAGACTGTACCTATAGAGGGTAGGACTGGGTAGTCCTGTCTGTAAGACTGTACCTAAAGAAGGGTAGGACTGGGTAGTCCTGTCTGTAAGACTGTACCTATAGAGGGTAGGACTGGTTAGTACCCTGTCTGTAAGACTGTACCTATAGAGGGTAGGACTGGTTAGTACCCTGTCTGTAAGACTGTACCTATAGAGGGTAGGACTGGTTAGTCCTGTCTGTAAGACTGTACCTATAGAGGGTAGGTCTGGGTAGTCCTGTCTGTAAGACTGTACCTATAGAGGGTAGGACTGGTTAGTACCCTGTCTGTAAGACTGTACCTATAGAGGGTAGGACTGGTTAGTCCTGTCTGTAAGACTGTACCTATAGAGGGTAGGACTGGTTAGTACCCTGTCTGTAAGACTGTACCTATAGAGGGTAGGACTGGTTAGTACCCTGTCTGTATGACTGTACCTATAGAGGGTAGGTCTGGGTAGTCCTGTCTGTAAGACTGTACCTATAGAGGGTAGGACTGGTTAGTACCCTGTCTGTAAGGGATAAATGAATGAATGTTTACATGTTTAAATGCAAAATACCATCTGTACGTATCTAATTATGAGACTCCATTTCCAAATATTTAACTACAGCGCTTACATGTACTGCTCAGTTTCTTGCCGTAATATAGTGATATAGCCTTAGTTACTGGTTGTCTTGCCGTGATATAGTGATATAGTGATATAGCCTTAGTTGCTGGCTGTTACCGTGATATAGTGATATAGTGATATAGCCTTAGTTGTTAGCTGTCTTACTGTGATATAGTGATATAGCCTTAGTTGTTGGCTGTCTTGCCATGATATAGTGATATAGCCTTAGTTAATGGTTGTCTTGCCGTGATATAGTGATATAGCCTTAGTTACTGGCTGTCTTGACGTGATATAGTGATATAGCCTTAGCTACTGGTTGTCTTGCCGTGATATAGTGATATAGCCTTAGTTACTGGTTGTCTTGCCGTGATATAGTGATATAGCCTTAGTTACTGGCTGTCTTGACGTGATATAGGGATATAGCTTTAGTTGCTGGCTGCCTTGCTGTGATATAGTAATATAGCCTTAGTTGTTGGCTGTCTTGCCGTGATATAGTGATATAGCCTTAGTTACTGGTTGTCTTGCCGTGATATAGTGATATAACCTTAGTTGTTGCTGTCTTACCGTGATATAGTGATATAGTGATATAGCCTTAGTTGTTGGCTGTCTTACCGTGATATAGTGATATAGCCTTAGTTGTTGGCTGTCTTGCCGTGATATAGTGATATAGTGATATAGCCTTAGTTACTGGTTGTCTTGCCGTGATATAGTGATATAGCCTTAGTTGTTGGCTGTCTTACCATGATATAGTGATATAGCCTTAGTTGTTGGCTGTCTTACCGTGATATAGTGATATAGCCTTAGTTGTTGGCTGTCTTGCCGTGATATAGTGATGTAGCCTTAGTTACTGGCTGCCTTGCCGTGATAGAGCTTTAGTTACTGGCTGCCTTGCCGTGATATAGCCTTAGTTACTGGCTGCCTTGCCGTGATATAGCCTTAGTTACTGGCTGCCTTGCCGTGATAGAGCTTTAGTTACTGGCTGCCTTGCCGTGATATAGCCTTAGTTACTGGCTGCCTTGCCGTGATATAGCGTTAGTTACTGGCTGCCTTGCCGTGATATAGCCTTAGTTACTGGCTGCCTTGCCGTGATATAGCCTTAGTTACTGGCTGCCTTGCCGTGATATAGCCTTAGTTACTGGCTGCCTTGCCGTGATATAGCCTTAGTTACTGGCTGCCTTGCCGTGATATAGCCTTAGTTACTGGCAGCCTTGCCGTGATATAGCCTTAGTTACTGGCTGCCTTGCCGTGATAGAGCTTTAGTTACTGGCTGCATTGCCGTGATATAGCCTTAGTTACTGGCTGCCTTGCCGTGATATAGCCTTAGTTACTGGCAGCCTTGCCGTGATATAGCCTTAGTTACTGGCTGCCTTGCCGTGATATAGCCTTAGTTACTGGCTGTCTTGCCGTGATATAGCCTTAGTTAAATAGTCGGCGTAAAACACCATCCCCCCATTTGACCTCCAGTTTACATTTTACAAAATATGATGCAATGACCAGCGTAATGTGGATTGTTAACAGTGTTAAAGATTTGATGACAGGAAGGCTATAGTTATTTGCATATGTTCCACATTTGTGGGGGGGGGGGTCCTGCGGAAGATGGAGTATAACAAGCAGTTGCCGTCTTATCTCTGCCAGGTTTCGTCCTTGGGCTTTGTCTGTCTCTCTTTCTTGTTTCGATGAGTGTTTCTCTTTCAATTTACTTTCTATATATCTCTCTTTTTGCCAGTTCTGTTTTTTTCTTTTCTTTTTTTTTCTTGCTCGAGCGCAAAATAGAAGCAAATTACAAGTGTATTTGTCGATAAAGCTCGCGCCTCCAATCGTCTCACGTGAACACACGATATTGTTGGAGTGACCTTGAGAGGCTGAGCCATGAGAGACAGAGACTTTGTTTGTGGCGAGCGAGGCCTGATGTCAGGGTCACAGGTCACAGGAATGACGCACACCCAATATAATATCCGAGTGTTTCTCACGGGGTGAACGGAGGTGTGAGCTACAACTCCTCCCTCTCCATACATCAATAAATGAGATAGGTACAAACATTTTCTGTGAATTAAGTCGTGTTCCAGCCGTTTTCAACATTTTTATCCTCGTGGGGAAGCCCGTCCGCCGGGTCGACATCACCACTAAAGTCGGTGCTAGAACCTGTGTGAAATCTATAAGACAAGCTACACGAGATCATAATCGACGCCACCACGATGATGACAAATATAACAGCTACACAATAGTCATAACATTGTGGCATGTTGATAATTACTCGGTAACTAGTCAGGATAACAGCGGGTATACAGTAGTCATAACTCTGTAGCACCTTGGTAATTATTCGGTAACTGCACAATGAGATCATGGGTAGTGATGACAATGAGATCATGGGTAGTGATGACAATGAGATCAGGGTAGTGATGACAATGAGATCATGGGTAGTGATGACAATGAGATCATGGGTAGTGATAACAATGAGATCAGGGTAGTGATGACAATGAGATCAGGGTAGTGATGACAATGAGATCATGGGTAGTGATGACAATGAGATCAGGGGTAGTGATGACAATGAGATCATGGGTAGTGATAACAATGAGATCAGGGGTAGTGATGACAATGAGATCATGGGTAGTGATGACAATGAGATCATGGGTAGTGATAACAATGAGATCAGGGGTAGTGATGACAATGAGATCAGGGGTAGTGATGACAATGAGATCAGGGGTAGTGATGACAATGAGATCAGGGGTAGTGATGACAATGAGATCATGGGTAGTGATGACAATGAGATCAGGGTAGTGATAACAATGAGATCAGGGGTAGTGATGACAATGAGATCAGGGGTAGTGATGACAATGAGATCAGGGGTAGTGATGACAATGAGATCAGGGTAGTGATGACAATGAGATCAGGGGTAGTGATGACAATGAGATCAGGGGTAGTGATGACAATGAGATCAGGGGTAGTGATGACAATGAGATCAGGGTAGTGATGACAATGAGATCATGGGTAGTGATGACAAGATGCTTGGAGGTAATGAAAGCTTGACAGAGAAAAGTTCAACTTCAGACGACAAAAGATAAGAAAGATTTTGAGTTGAGTTGTCAGAGTTTTCCTGACAATTTCTAACCAACAGTTGCTGTGGCCGACATGTGAGTGAATGAGTTCCTGTTTTAGTCACAATTTTTGTAATTATTGTTTCAGTTGATTTAGTTGAGCAGACTAAGTACCGCTCCACTTTTCACGATGTGACATCGTTGGTGTGAAATTGGCTCAAGTACAGCGGTAAAGCAAGGAAGTAGTGGTGGTTGTAGTTCTCTGCTGTAATGTCAGAAATGTCAGACCGCCCACTTCTCTTATCTCATCATCCACGCACATGGGTGCGCGCAAACGCACGGAAAAACAGTCCAAGAACCTGATGGTAAAGGGAAGTAAGGTAAAACACTCTCTCTACCTCTTGCAAGAGACTTGCCGGAACTATATGATAAAACAGTTTTCACAAATCATCGCCATGTCATCACTATTTCATCACTAAGTCATCAGTATGTCATCAAACAAACCTCGCTTACCAGGGCTACATCGCTGAAGTGTCGATACGGCAGAAAGTGTCGGCATTTCGTTTCTTGTGATGTCTACCCCTTTAAAATAAAAAACCTCATGTTATTGACTAAAATTAAACCGCATTCTGTCTGAATTTCACTTCCTCGGGACTTTTTCCCTTGAAACTAAAGACGACAATCAAATATTGTTTAGACCTTGCGAGTAAGACTAAAATAGGAAACCTGTGACACTAGTCACATCTATAGTCCGGTAAGACTACTCCTTTTATCTTGTGACACTAGTCACATCTATAGTCCGGTAAGACTACTCCTTTTATCTTGTGACACTAGTCACATCTATAGTCCGGTAAGACTACTCCTTTTATCTTGTGACACAGACACTAGTCACATCTACACACCGGTAAGACTACTCCTTTTATCTTGTGACACTAGTCACATCTATACTCTGGTAAGACTACTCCTTTCAACTTGTGACACTAGTCACATCTACACTCCGGTAAGACTACTCCTTTTATCTTGTGACACAGACACTAGTCACATCTATAGTCCGGTAAGACTACTCCTTTTAACTTGTGACACTAGTCACATCTATACAGCGGTAAGACTACTCCTTTTATCTTGTGACACAGACACTAGTCACATCTATAGTCCGGTAAGACTACTCCTTTTATCTTGTGACACAGAAACTAGTCACATCTATACTCCGGTAAGGCTACTCCTATCAACTTGTGACACTAGTCACATCTATACTCCGGTAAGACTACTCCTTTTATCTTGTGACACTAGTCACATGTATACAGTGGTAAGACTACTCCTTTTATCTTGTGACACTAGTGACATCTATAGTCCGGTAAGACTACTCCTTTTATCTTTTGACACTAGTCACATCTACACTCCGGTAAGACTACTCCTTTCAACTTGTGACACTAGTCACATCTATACTCCGGTAAGACTACTCCTTTTAACTTGTGACACTAGTCACATCTATACAGCGGTAAGACTACTCCTTTTATCTTGTGACACTAGTCACATCTACACTCCGGTAAGACTAATCCTTTCAACTTGTGACACTAGTCACATCTATACTCTGGTAAGACTACTCCTTTTATCTTGTGACAATAGTCACATCTACACTCCGGTAAGACTACTTCTTTTATCTTGTGACACTAGTCACATCTATACTCCGGTAAGACTACTCCTTTTAGCTTGTGACACTAGTCACATCTATGCTTTTGTAAGACTACTCCTTTTAACTTGTGACACTAGTGACATCTATAGTCCAGTAAGACTACTTCTTTTATCTTGTGAAACTAGTCACATCTATAATCCTGTAAGACTACTCCTTTTAACTTGTGACACTAGTGACATCTATAGTCCGGTAAGACTACTCCTTTTATCTTGTGACCCTAGTCTTAACTATAGTCCTGTAAGACTACTCCTTTTAACTTGTGACACTAGTGACATCTATAGTCCGGTAAGACTACTCCTTTTATCTTGTGACACTAGTCTTATCTATAGTCCTGTAAGACTACTCCTTTTAACTTGTGACACTAGTGACATCTATAGTCCGATAAGACTACTCCTTTTATCTTGTGACACTAGTCTTATCTATAGTCCTGTAAGACTACTCCTTTTAACTTGTGACACTAGTGACATCTATAGTCCTGTAAGACTACTCCTTTTATCTTGTGACACTAGTGACATCTATAGTCCGGTAAGACTACTCCTTTTAACTTGTGACACTAGTGACATCTATAGTCCGGTAAGACTTCTCCTTTTAACTTGTGACACTAGTGACATCTATAGTCCGGTAAGACTACTCCTTTTCTCTTGTGACACTAGTCTTATCTAGAATCCTGTAAGACTACTCCTTTTATCTTGTGACACTAGTCACATCTATAGTCCGGTAAGACAACTCCTTTCAACTTGTGACACTAGTCACATATATACTCCGGTAAGACTACTCACATCTAACCCTTTCATGTCTCTACACCTACCATCGCTTGAGAGTCGTATGACAACAGTCTTCTCCTGGCGCCGGGTATAAGACTGTGTGTCGGCGATTTACACCCGTGGTGAAGACAGGGAAGTGCTGGAAACAAGAGAGTATCACCCACCCAGACCCAAGGTTTTGTATTAAAAACAGTCTCTGGTCCCTGAGCATGGTTCGGCGATTGCACAGTCCTGTGTCAAAGATCTCTTGAGGCCAGTAAATGTTAACAAGGCTCTGGGTCCAGACGGGATCTGTGGACGCCCTCTCCATCACTGCGCAGAACAACTTAGTGGAGTTTTACAACATCTGTTGCAGGTGTCTGTAGATTCTGGCTACATTCCTGATATTTGGAAACTTTCACACATTGTGCCTGTCCCAAACATCACTAGGCCCAGTCAACCCAACGACTTCAGACCAGTCGCTCTTACCTCACTCATCATGAAATCACTTGAGAAAATCGTAAGAAGCGAGGTTATGACTGCTGCAGTTTGCCTATAGACGTGGAAGAGGTGTCGATGATGCTGAGCTGTTTATACTAAATACGCTGTACAAACATCTGAAGAAACCAGCAAATCCTTAAGAAGGCCTCCCGTATCCTCTCTTTTTGTGATCATGTGTGTATATGTGAGTTGTCATCCTCTCTATTTCTGATCATGTGTTGGTATGTGAGTTGTCACTCTTGTCATCCTCTCTATTTCTGATCATGTGTTGACATCTGAGTTCTCACTCTTGTCATCCTCTCTATTTCTGATCATGTGTTGGTATGTGAGTTCTCACTCTTGTCATCCTCTCTATTTCTGATCATGTGTTGACATCTGAGTTCTCACTCTTGTCATCCTCTTTATTTGTGATCATGTGTTGACATGTGAGTTCTCACTCTTGCGGTCTGGCTGTAGGTACGCGATGAATGCAAAACCAGTTATCACCGGAATTCATTTATTCCACGTGCCATTTACCTGATCAACTCTATTGGCCGTGAACTTGTACTGACCTGAGGTGACCTAAGGTCACCAACTATGTCTATTGTTGCTGGGAATGTATATGTATGTGAGAGAGAGAGAAATTATTTCAACATGTATATGTATGTATTATCTCTTATTTATCATATATGTATATATGTATTACTGCTGGTACGAGCACTATCTGAAACTGACCTTGTGAATAAATAAAGTTGTATTGTATATTTTATTAACAATATTACACGTGGAAGAATTAACTCAAATGCGCCCACTTAGTAACAGAGAATCAGTAATGATACAACGTAGACTGAAATGTCTGTGATTGTTGACCATTTAAGTTTGATGTGGAGAAGATTTACTTCCCAGTTTGTTGAAAGAATTCCGTTTGGATTTTTTTTTATTTTTAATTTCAGCTGAAGCTTCTAAATAAAGTTCAAATCTGGAGGGCTGTATTCCAAAATCACCTGCTTCATTTTCTGGGCAAAATATCGCTTCTTGAAGAGGAGAACCTGAGCGATGTTTCTTCATCTGAGTGGAAGACGAGCACAGATTTGCTGAAGTGAGCCACACTCACTGTTACAAATACTACTTATATACAAGGGAGCTCTCCTACCTGGCGGGTATTCTTCCGATATTTGCCGATGTTTGAAGACTCGTATCTAGAAAATTAAGAGCAATTACTTATTCATATTTTGGGAATTATTATTTTAAAATGAAGTTAACTCGAAAAAGTGTTGCCCTCGTGTTGGTCTTTAAATACTTCGAAACCAGCTTCTACCCAGACGGCAACTTCACGACCGATATCCACATGAGGGTCGCGACAGCAAGGCTGGACAGGGTCACAACATCAGGTTTACCACCAAGTACAATCTGTACAAGGCCCTCGTAGTACCGATCCTGCTTTATGCATGTGATGCCGACTTGGAGTAGGACACACCTATGCCACGCATTCTTGCATTTTAAAGGGTTAACTCCCTGCCAGGAATTTCTTCTTTGTTACGGTTGAGCATCTTTTGCTTTTATACCCTGCACTTGAGCAGGTACTAATCAATTTAGTCAGCTCACTCTTAATATACTTTGTTCAACATATCTCATAAGCAGTTATTGTTTCATTTTTCAAAGCTGTAAATATGTATATCTTAATCAATCCATGGACTAGTTGCGGTTTTTTTTAACCTTTCTATCCCTGGCGTGTTACTGTTTTTGTTGATTTGCATTGGCTTACCGGCTTTTTTTTTACTAGTGTGTCTGTTTCTCAATTTTCTCGGCTTGCTGCTGACACGGAGTTAAGCCACACCAACCAACGAACCATCAGCAGAGAGCAATGTTCAAATGTCTGTTTTTCTCGTACGCATGATCTTGACCCCGAGGAACGGAGCACGTGACTGAGGGGTTATATCCTGACTTCTTATCGTAGTCTGGCCATCCATGTTAATACAGACAAACAGGGTCAACGTACACTCCACACAGCAGATCACAAGCCCCAAACCTGCTCTCCCTTTCTCCACAGATTTACAGGAATCAAGGAACACGAGTAATCCCTTGACTAGCACACGCACACAAAACAAGGACTTATGCTGGTCCCTTGGTACTAGTCGGCAGTGGATAGAACTGGATGGACCCGATGGCTGACAAAGCTCTGTGGTTGTAAACAGGTTCTGCAACAATGATCAGTCCATTGGGGTTCGCTAGCCAATTCTTCCTCTGTCCACCTAACCCTGAACGATCCCTCCACTGACGTTTGCTCTTCAATTCTTTCCATTCCGTCATCACATAGAACCCCTAATTCAAGGTAATATACCAAGGTAGAAGGTAAGGGTAAGTATCGTCTTGTAATCTTTTCTAAGTGGTTGTAAAACGAGGTATTAGATACCTCACTTTTGTGGGGTTAGCTTTGTGTAAGGAGGAATGAGGTGGCAGATCTCACTTTTGTGGGGTTAGCTTTGTGTAAGGAGGAATGAGGTGGTAGATCTCACTTTTGTGGGGTCAGATTTGTATAGGGGATGAGGTGGTAGATACCTCACTTTTACCGGGGGGAGTCAGCTTCTATAAGGAGGTCCATTTCCTCTCCCTCGCTGCCTTTCCTTCCTCACACCTCTATGACGTCAGGGTCCCGAGAGCTGAAGCTAAGGGGAATCCAGGGACTTGTAGTCTATACAGGAGACGAACAATCAGGGACTTATAGTCTGTAGTAGGTGAGAATTCTGATGGTGCCGATTTGCTTTTGTGATTCTGATGCAGTGTCTGCCGTTCAGCTGACATCTTTGGAAAGGGTGATTTCCAAATAATTAAGACCAAATACCTGCTGAGGCTGTTCCGAATCTTGATTAGGGAGCGCAAAACTAGTGACTTTATATGTAGGGCTCATGGTCCTCTCTTGAGGGACTGGCAGTGATGAAGTCTATAAAATATTAAATATAGTCAGGACAAACTGACATAAATTTTAAAATGTAGTCAGAGCTGAAAGTATTGAAGTCAACGAAATATTTTGTAACGAGGCTTTACATGACCTGTCGAAAGGAAAGCCAGCATTTATTACTATATACACGTATACAAAATATTATGTTATTGCATACACATACAAAATATTATTTTATTGCATACACATACAAAATATTATTTTATTGCATACACATACAAAATATTATTTTATTGCATACACATATAAAATATTAATATAATTTTATTATATACTTTTTATTATATACAAAATATTAATGTTGTAAAGACATACTAAAGCGCCACAAACATGTCTGTGTGATGGTAGAGATAACATAGAGCAGACATGAGACACAGGAAAACGTCTTTGGCTACATCCAGACTCGACTTCAAATTATCAAGAAACTTCGAGGTCTTGTGGCTCTTTTTCTTCAGATAAGAAATGTAAGTACGGAGACCATTAATACTAAAACGTATCTACCTTCCAGTTTTTCTAACCAAAACTTTTCTAGACAGTATCGCTCATTAACAAAATAGAAATTAGAACTGTACGTGAGTAAATATAGAAATTTACCAAAAGTAAAAGTAAATCAATTCTTTTACCTTTTATACCAGTTTATTAATGAGTGATATTCACTGTCACTATTTTATCCATCGTTGCATTATCCCTATTATTATCCAAAGCTTTATCAATTCTTATGTCTATCATACCAGTTTCTTATTTCGTGATATTCGCTGTGTCATTCTTGTCCTTGTGCGATGATAGACATAAGGAGTCAGGGTTAGTCTGAATTCCTTTTCATCGGCTGTTGGCTTCAGGCCACGAGAAGCACATGATTGTGTGATGGCAGTATCTCATGTTGATTACAGGCATGTCATTATGATCACAATGACGCCACCAATTCTTTCTTGCAGTTTGTGTTGTTCTAGCTCTGGGGTGTAGTCGATCAAAAGCACGAGCACTTTGTCCTTACCCCTACCCGACTGCCACTAGAATAATACTGTAATGTTTAAACCGGCTGGAACACGACTGATATATTATGGAGAGGGAGGAGTTGTAGTTCACACCACCGTTCACCCCGTGAGAAACACTCGGATATTATATTGGGTGTGCGTCATTCCTGTGACCTGTGACCCTGACATCAGCCCTCGCTCGCCACAAACAAAGTCTCTGTCTCTCATGGCTCAGCCTCTCAAGGCCACTCCAACAATATCGTGTGTTCACGTGAGAGGAATTAACTCGCCAGTTTTATCGACAGATTCTTCTGTAAGGAAGATGCTTGTATTCTGCCCTCGTCACAAGATAAAGAGGGAGCGGTAGAGAGAAAGGGGCAGATAGTGAAGTAGAAAGAAGAACAGAAGAAAAGAAAAAGATAGGAGGAACACAGTCACAGCCCAAGCACGAAAAAGAAAGCTTCGTCTGCCTTATGCCTGAAGATTATTGTATTTGATGTTCACCATCCCCTGTCTGTGGTCCAGAACTGTGGAGAATTTTTCTCTAACCGTTTCGTAGTTTTGGAAGCCATTGACGGAACAGTTGTTCCACGTACTTTGATAAAGATGTTCGATAGGGCATAATCCTAAAATAACCCTGAATATTAATACTAACCCGACACTATGCCTGCCCTATAATTACTTCCAAGTCCCGAAGAATGGTCCATGGTTGTGACAGCTGCTGACAAGAATGAGGAAGTGTCATTTCAAAACTTTCTCGAAGTTGAGAGTGCGGTGAATTGCTGAGGAAAATGTGAGAGGGTTTGAGGAAGAAGGCGGCAACAATGTCGATACTTACCCAGTCCCCAGTCGAAAAAAGAAGCGAGGCAGGCTATTGACATACTGCACAGATTTGTGGAATCTACGCCGGATCTTAAGGAAACTTTGTTTCGGTCCATTGACGAGGCTGAGGACATTGTCGAGCGAGATGCATAGGCACATTGAAGCCAAACTTTTTTTTCTTTTTTTTCTCCTTTTTCTTGCACTGTTTGATAGTACATACTGTAGATACATGTACTGGTGTGTAGCCTACATGCATACGTATAAGACGATAATATAATAAACGGTTATAATAAATAAGCCGGCAAAACATTATCCTTGATTTAACCCGCGCCTAATACGCCGTTTTCCATAACTCCAAAAATCTGTTAAGTCCAATATTTTGGGACGGATTCCCTTTGAGTTGGAGTTAGCGATGTCCTACTGTAATATCATTCGAGGGCCATACACAATTATCGACTGAAAACTGAGGCTGCTGTATGTGGTCAGGCCCTAGTTTCGCTGCCTGGGCAAAGCCCCACCAAATGATTTTGCGGGCCTACCTTCCCCACCCCTAATCTATATAAAACCAGTTACTGCTTCAATTTAAGATTTTCATAGACAGGCATTGGTCTAAAGCTTATTGCGAAAACTGGCCAAAACACTTTACACTGAATCACGAAATGTTCAGGACACGGGTAGGCCATCCGCGTAGAAATACGGACTAACGGACAACTCCATACATAATTCCAGTAACAGAAACTGGTAGTTACTTTGCCTGACCACACACAGGGGTAAAACAGCTTCACCTACTATTCACTAGTAGTCTTGCCGAGTTGCCGTGGTCAGAGGAACTTTACCCAAACTGCATTCCTATGAAAGGCGCTAGGGTCCCTGACATACCCTGCGTACCCTGCGTACCCAGCGTACCACCTTTACTCAGCCTAAACACACCAGTGGTCCGATGTTCGTGCTATCCGTACCCTGCATACCACCCTTACTCAGCCTAAACACACCAGTGGTCAGTTGTTCATGCTATCTTTACTCTGTATACCCTGTGTACCATCCTTACTCTGCCTAAACACACCAGTGGTCAGTTGTTCATGCTATCTTTACCCTGTATACCCTGTGTACCATCCTTACTCTGCCTAAACACACCAGTGGTCAGTTGTTCTTGCTATCTGTACCCTGTATACCCTGTGTACCATCCTTACTCTGCCTAAACACACCAGTGGTCAGTTGTTCTTGCTATCTGTACCCTGTATACCCTGTGTACCATCCTTACTCTACCTAAACACACCAGTCGTCAGTTGTTCTTGCTATCTTTACTCTGTATACCATGTGTACCATCCTTACTCTACCTAAACACACCAGTCGTCAGTTGTTCGTGCTATCCGTACCTTGCGTACTTACTTATCATTGCCTCATTTATTTATCCTATCCCTCTGACCTATTCCTGCCTTCCTCACTTATGCCTGCCTCATTTGTTTATTCTGGTTTTCTTACTTACCCCTCATGTATGCCTTACTTTTTGCTTTACTTACTTATCCCTGCCTTACTTACTTATCCCTACCTCATGTATTTATTCTGCTTTACTCAACCCTGCCTTAGTTACTTATCACTGTCTTACTTATTCCTACCTCATTTATTAATCCTATCCAACTTATTCCTGCTTTTCTCACTCATGTCTGTCTCATTTATTTATTCTGGTTTTCTTACTTATCCCTCACATGCCTTACTTACTGCTTTACTTACTTATCCCTGCCTTAATTGCTTACTAATCCCCGCCTCCTTTATTTATCCTGCTTTACTTGCTTATCCCTGCCTCCTTTATTTATCCTGCTTTACTTTCTTACCCCTGCCTCCTTTATTTATCCTGCTTTACTTGCTTATCCCTGCCCTACTTACTTATCCCTCACATGCCTTACTTACTGCTTTACTTACTTATCCCTGCCTTAATTGCATACTAATCCCTGCCTCCTTTATTTATCCTGCTTTACTTGCTTATCCCTGCCTTACGTACTTATCCCTGCCTCCTTTATTTATCCTGCTTTACGTACTTATCCCTGCCCTACGTACTTCTCCCTGCCTTACGTACTTATCCCTGCCTTGTTGATGTATCCTGCTTCGCTTACTTATCTTTGCCTTAATTACATACTAATGCCTGCCTCATTTACTTATCCTGCTTTACTTACTTATTTCTGCCTTACATACTTATCCCTGCCTTGCTTACTAAGCTTTCTTTGTACTTTAGTGACGTATAAGGCATGAACTCGAGACCTCCACTTGTGTCTGTTACTTCTGTCTTGATATTCGTTATTTTCATGGACATCCAGTGAAGGCAAATTTATAAATCTTGAACTCTCTGAAACATATGCAATGTTTAATTTACTTTTTTCTTGCAAAGTTCTTAACCAAGAAATCAGTAGAATGAATTTGCAGATGAACAAAATGGAAACCAGTTTGTCATTGTAGCCACTGATGGTTGTGGCTGTGGAAACTACTTCTTGTTGATATCAATTTTTATATCAGCAGGCTCTTATTTTGTTTGCAGATTTTACCCATTCTTTATAAACAAATAAGCAGGGACAAGCTACAGCTTACAGATTAACAAGGCTTGAAGTAAATTTATGGCTGTGGAAATCTTGGAGGTGCTTCACGGTATAAACATCCTGGGGACACCACAGTAAAAAATAACTGTAGGACGTTTTAACAATACTGTAGCAAATTTACGATTTAAAAAATATTGGACAAAGTTCATGGTAGAAAATCTTGCACGCTTTTCATGGTATAGAAATCCTGGAGGCAGTTCATAGTATAAATCTTGTATAAAGTTCGATGTTACAAATACTGTATAGGAAGTTGAGGGTTTAAAAGTATTGGAGAAAGTTCACGGTATAAAATTCGTGGAGAAAGTTCATGAGATAAAATATTCGGGAGACAGGATGCAACTGAGCAAATGTTACAGGAAACATTGCGTGAGCGAGCTGGCCTTCATCTTCATAGGAGGCATGAAATCGATAAGAGCTGAATGGCCTTCATTACACATTGGAGACTGTTTGGATCAGTTTGGCACCCGGAGTGGACTTTTGACATAACACATTGGACACTGTCTGGATCAGAGTTTGGCACTCTAAGTGAAATTCCAGAACTATACACCGGAAACTGGATCATAAGGTCTTACAAAAAATATTTCGCTCATTGAGGCAGACACCATATCAGCCTTCACAATGCCATATGCAGTTTTAAAGGCACATTGATCATAGGAGAATAATGAATAAATAGGGAATAATTACTTGCTATTTTCAATGTCTGGGAAACAAATCTGATTCAAAATGTCCTCCTCCTCTTTGTTCTCGTAGACAGAACAACACTCAGGCTCACGTCAGTGACAGCCTCCAGCTGAGCAAAGGACAGGACTACCTTTTGTACGGTGACATGGTTTACTACTTTAGTTTCCCATACAGCAAAACAATAGCTACAACACTGACCTAGAGTGACAGTACGCTACATTACTGTAACTGTTCTAGAGTTACAACAACCTACATCATTACAACACTGTTCTAGAGTTACAACAACCTACATCATTACAACACTGACCTAGAGTAGCACTAATGTACATCATTACAACACTGACTTAGAGTAGCAGTAATGTACATCATTACAACACTGACTTAGAGTAGCAGTAATGTACATCATTACAACACTGACCTAGAGTAGCACTAATGTACATCATTACAACACTGACCTAGAGTAGCAGTAATGTACATCATTACAACACTGACTTAGAGTAGCACTAATGTACATCATTACAACACTGACCTAGAGTAGCACTAATGTACATCATTACAACACTGACCTAGAGTAGCAGTAATGTACATCATTACAACACTGACCTAGAGTAGCACTAATGTACATCATTACAACACTGACCTAGAGTAGCAGTAATGTACATCATTACAACACTGACCTAGAGTAGCACTAATGTACATCATTACAACACTGACCTAGAGTAGCAGTAATGTACATCATTACAACACTGACTTATCATTACAAGACGAGACCAACACTGGCGGTTACTTACACCACCAGCAGAGTGTTGGACCTATCCTGGCGGTTACTTACCCCGCCTGCTGGGCTGGCCTGACACTCTATTCACACATGCACGCGCTTTAACCCTAACCCTAACTTTCAAGCTTCAGGAAATATGACAAAATATCTGGGAAAAACAGGAAGCAAGGAAAAGCTGACTCGAACACTGCAAGGGTTTTGTTTGGGTTTCCCTCCCACCACAGACTCACCCCTTCCTCAACATACACAAGCGTACACGCACACACGCACACACACACACACACACGACACACGAAAGGATGGACTAACAATTAGATCACCACGCAGATACGCACACACACACACACACACGAGAGGATGGACTGACACTTAGATCAGCACGCAGATACGTGCACGCACACGCACACACACACACACACACACACGAGATGATGCACTGACACTTAGATCAGCACGCAGATACGTGCACGCACACGCACACACACACACACGAGATGATGCACTGACACTTAGATCAGCACGCAGATACGTGCACGCACAAGATGTGCATATACACAGCTGCACGCAAAAATATCTGGACAAGACACTGATCCATGTGGTCACGCACGCCGGCACACAAACACACAAACACACAAACACACAGAGGCTGCATAGCTGGCAGATATGTGTGGGAGTTGTAAAGAACGCAGATGGACATCGCCGCCTGTGTAGGAGTTGCATAGAAAAGCTAAGGTGGGGGAGAGTGTAGAAATCTGTAGAGCGAAAGCTGGGGTCAGGTCAATGTCTCGCCTGTTTGCCTTTGACGCCTACGCTGGTAATCGCGGATCCATTGATAAACAATCCTTCAGGACAAGTAGAAATCAAATTGGCATGAAGCTACATCTCTCTTTTGCAAAAAAGAAAAAAGCAATGAGTGAAAAAAATCCCCAGGAAATGCAATGAGTGGAAAAAAACCGAGGACTGATGAGTAGGAGGTACAGCGTCCAAAAGGCTTGGCACGTTTCCAGAGTAGCCCATGTTAGCAGACTCCCCCACCCCCCAGAGATTTCCACTAAAATTAGAAGTAATGTCAGGCCAGCCAACTGGGCATCAGATTACAGTTGTGCCTAGGAAATATCTTTGGAAACAGGGCCTCAAACTATTTCAGCCAGCGTGTGCTCAGACAAACAATATTATTACTCAAGTTGACGCAGAAAGACACAGTTTGCTTTTGTTTGCGGAGCGCGAGCTACCTAACCACTCGTCAACAAACAAACTGATCAATACCTTCCCACTTTCTAAACCACCCCTCAATAAGCACTGCGCCTGGGTCCATCTGCTCTACAAACAGGATGCATTAGGAAATAGCGGCTTTGCACTTCAAAAACTGATGACATGGTCAGACCGAAGTTATATATTTTAAAAATTCACGAGACTAATAATAAATAAACATGCAAGCTGTGGTAGTCCATTGAGACACCTACAACTTCTAAATAATAACTACATAATAATCGTGGCCTCCATTCGCAATGTTCCTCCAGTTACAAGCCACAAAATGGCCAGGCGGTAGCATCTCTCCTATTTCTTAGGACTGAGCATCTTTGTCACTAGGTACATGCAACTATCACTAGTTGTGCTATTGTTATCACTACTTACTAGTTGTACATCACTATCACTACAATAGATGTACCATAAATATAATTACTTACTACATGTACCATCACATCACTACTTGCTAGCTGTACCATCACTATTACTAAGTGTACATCATTATCACTTAATACTGTGTACCATCACTATCACTAGGTGTACCATCACATCACTACTTGCTAGCTGTACCATCACTATTACTAAGTGTACATCATTATCACTTAATACTGTGTACCATCACTATCACTAGGTGTACCATCATTATCACTAAGTGTACATCATCATCACTATTTACTGTGTACCATCACTATCACTAGGTGTACCTTCACTATTACTAGGTGTACATCAATATCACTATTTACTGTGTACCATTACTATCACTAGGTGTACCTTCACTATTACTAGGTATACATTATCATCACTTTTTACTGTGTACCATCACTATAACTAGGTGTACATCATTATCACTTAATACTGCGTACAATCACTATCACTAGGTGTACATCACTATTACTAGGTGTACCATCACTATCACTAGGTGTACATCATTATCACTTAATACTGTGTACCATCACTATCACTAGGTGTACATCACTATTACTAGGTGTACCATCACTATCACTAGGTGTACATCATTATCACTTAATACTGTGTACCATCACTATCACTAGGTGTACATCACTATTACTAGGTGTACCATCACTAGCACTAGGTGTACATCACTATCACTACAATAGATGTACCATAAGTATAATTACTTACTACATGTACCATCACATCACTACTTGCTAGGTACCATCACTATTACTAAGTGTACATCATTATCACTATTTACTGTGTACCATTACTATCACTAGGTGTACCATCACATCACTACTTGCTAGCTGTACCATCACTATTACTAAGTGTACATCATCATCACTATTTACTGTGTACCATTACTATCACTAGGTGTACCATCACATCACTACTTGCTAGCTGTACCATCACTATTACTAACTGTACATCATTATTGTCGTAACCTAAGGGGCGTTAGGTACGTGTGATAGACGGAGACTCGTAGTTAAAACCTTAACTACACTCTCGACGACTCCGTCTTCCACGCCGACATAACTTGTGCGCGATGCACTTCCACTAAATTGCTAATTAACAAGAAACATCACACTTGACTCGAGCCCCCAGCGCACACCCCCAATAAACAAACACAACGCAATTTAGTGGAACACGTTAATTATTAATAATAAAGACTGCCGAGAGTTACACCAATATGTTGATAATAAACAATGTAAGAAATGTAAATTCTGTATCCTGGCTAATAGTCTAAGGCGTCCCGTTAATTCTAACTTCCTATTGCTGATCCAAATAACTAATGAGTCATAGAAACCCTATCTTTAACTACATACACATCATTCTCTTCACTCGTTCCCGTACACATTCACTCGCTCTATACATCACACATTCATACGCCACTTAGCCTTGCTGTTGCCGCGTGGAATAGAATGGTCCGTTGGTATGAACGATAGTCTTTGTTACACGGGGGCCCTCCCGATGCAACGTAGAGGGGATGGCGATTGATTAGCCCTTGTCCTCCTTGTCTCGGGCGGCTCTCCCTGGCACCACGACGCAGAAGAGACGGTGGCCGCTGGCCGTTGTCTTCGTTGTCTTGAGTGGCTCTCTCTGGCACCACGACGTAGAAGAGACGGTGGCCGGTTGGCCGTTGTCTTCGTTGTCTTGAGTGGCTCTGTCTGGCACCACGACGCAGAAGAGACGGTGGCCGGTTGGCCGTTGTCTTCGCTGTCTGGAACCTCGCACTCGACGACTCGAAAGGAGTTGGAACGAGCGCTCACGCGTACCGTTCCCTTGCACGGGTGTGCACTCCCTTCCCTGTCACCAGTAGGCCTGACGCTTCCACCGATGAGACCAGCGCCTAGCTTGTGACCAGAGTAACTTATCCCCCTGCCGAGAGTTGCACGGCGACTGCAGGGATAGAGGTTACTCTCCTTGACACTCTGTTTTAAGAGTGGGCTGCACACCTCTTCACAAGTCCCTTTTACCACGTCTCGTGCCTGATGGTCGTAGACAGGTACTAGCTGACTTTACTCAAAGTCTTTCTCTCTCGCGTTGATGCGATCACTTCGAGAGTTTGGTGGCGAAGCCCCGATTCTGGGTTCCACACAAAGTTAAATTGCCGGTTTCGACAATAGCGTGGCACACGATTGGTCAGTCACACTCACAACCACGCTCATAATTCATTCGTCCACTTAAATACAGCCAATCATGCATCACCGCTAGTGCGAGACAATGACAGTCCCCTGCCCAGCCTCTGGAATCTATCCCTACCTGAATTCACAACCCTCGTCCGATTAACAATTGCCAAGGAGTGGACTTGCCGAAATCAGAGAGGCGCTACACCCTCCCTCACCTGGGCTGACCAGCGTCCGCGGGTACTAAAGAGTTGGGTTACGGGAACCAGAGCTGGCGCTACACCCTCCCTCACCTGTGCTGACCAGCGTCCGCAGGTACTAAAGAGTTGGGTTACGGGAACCAGAGCGGGCGCTATACGCCCCTTGATTAACGGACTGTCTTCCCTTCCCACATTCCACGTTCTTTCGTGACACCCCCTTGCTAAAAGGAAATCTCCATGATTTCCTAACTTAGAGCATAAAAATTGGTTCACAACTAATGAAATATACACCTCTTACCATTACAGTTTACACTTGTTATTTTCTGGCTATATCTGAATTCACTGGAAACTACTTTACTAAATATATACAGTCTCATACTGGCACCCCTTTGCTAAGTCCGTCGCTAACAGAGTGGTGTAAGTAAGTCTAATTACTAGTCACTATTGTTGAGCGCTGGACATAAACAATAACGATGTACCCACAATGCCGCCCGCACACCCCCTTGCTAAGAGTGAACTCGTCTGAAGTAAGTGGGGTGGGCCTTAACATTACTGCGGTCAGTCAAGCGGACAGGAGAGCTGATTTATCGTCAGTGATGGGCTCTGCCTCTTGAAGGCGACTGAGGTAGTCAGCCCCGACGTTTTCAGATCCTTTTATATATTTGATCTGAGCTCGGTATTGTTGGAGAAACATCGCCCACCTCATTAGGCGTTTGTTAACGTGTTTTGCCTGGTCCAAATACGCGAGTGGTTGGTGGTCACACTCGAGTATGAACTTGTTGCCGTACAAGTATTGTTCAAACCTTTGAATTCCAAAGATCAGCGCTAGACATTCTTTTTCCGAAGTGGAGTACGCTTGCTCTGCCATGGTTAATTTCCGGCTGGCGAATGCCACCGGGTGCAGCATTCCATCATACTCTTGTAGAAGTATTGCGCCGACACCTTTGTCACTGGCATCAGTCCGCAGGAGAAAAGGTTTTGTCATGTCAGGCATCTTGGTCACGTCCCCTGACGCAAGACTGGCTTTGAGTGCGTCGAACGCTTTCTGGCATGGCTCTGACCACTTCACCCTGTCTGCACAGCCTTTCTTCAACAGGTCTGACAATGGCGCTGCGATGGCGCCAAAGTTAGGTACATAACGACGGTAATAACCCGCTAATCCCAGAAAACTTCTCACCTCCTTCTTTGTCTCAGGTTGTCTAGAGTCAAGCAGTTTCTGCACCTTGCTTTCTGTTGGTGCCAGCTTTCCCTGGCTAATTCGGTGTCCTAAAAATTCGAGGCTAGTGCAACCTATCTCACACTTGGTCGGGCGCGCTGTTAGGCCTACCTCTCTGAGGCGCGACAGCAGGTCCTGCAGTAACTTGAGATGCGCCTCCCACGTTTCTGTGGCCAGCAACAAATCGTCCATAAAGTTTTCAATTCCGCAGTCCGACAAAGGTTCTAGCAGTTTCCGCATCATCCTGGTGAAGACGCTAGGTGCATTCTGCACCCCAAACGGCATGACTTTCCACTGATAGCAACCCGCTGGTGTGATGAAGGCAAGTTTGGAGCGGTCTTCTTTCTTGACGGGTATTTGCCAGTATCCTTTTGTCAAGTCTATTCGCGTGAAATAGTTAGCCTTCGCTAGCCGTGCGAATATGCTTTCTGGTTCGGGCATGGGTTCAGCCAGGAATTCTGTGACTGCATTAAGCCGTCGGTAGTCTACGCAAAACCTGAAACTTCCATCTTTCTTTTTGACAAGCACTATTGGAGAGCAGTACGCTCCCTCTGCCGGCTCTATGACCCCTAGCTTCATCATTTCCTGCAGTTCGGCTTTAACTGCATCTAATTTAGCATGCGGGAGAGCATACGGTTTTAATTTGATAGGCTTGTTGTCAGTTAACATGAGGGAGAATTCTGTCAGCGTGGTTAGACCGGGCTTGTCCGTGAGAACGTCTTTGTAGTTGGCAAGCAATGTTTTCACCTCGTGCCTCTGTTCAGCTGTGAGATCATCGCTGACACACACATCTTGATGCGACTCTACTTGCGACATAGGACAGCTCGGAAGTTGGCTGGCTGGCGTTGTATCTCGCTCTTCTTCTTCGCTTACCACAGCGGCGATAAGCAAAGACGCTGGTCTTTCGACATATTTCTTGAGCAGGTTTATATGAAACGTCTTCTCCTTGCTATCAAATGGGGCCATTTTGACTACTACTGGTCTCACTGTCTGTAAACTGTCACCTTCGTTACTGTGAGAATCTCTGTCACTGCTGCTACTCGAACTTCTGCTGGAACGTAGCTCCTTCCTAGCAGTAATTTCTGCCATCCTTAATTGGAAGGCGCGATCTTTTTCTTTCTCTTCTAATTCTAGCCTGAACCTTTCTTTGTCTGCTGCTATCTGCTCCTCTCGTAGCCTACTTTCTCTTTCCTCTCTTTCTTTCCTATCTTTTCTCTCTTGGCTTTCCCTTTCTTCCCAAGCTTTCTTTTCTTCCCTCCAATGCGCCATTTCATCGCTTACAAACTTTTCGAGTTTGTTGCCGCTTAACTCGTTCCTTAACCCTTCTGCTCTGAGCGCCTCTCTCATTTCAGCAGCGGATTTAGAAAATTCAGATCTCCTTTGATCTGCCATCATCACACTCTTAATGCTATTGCTCTGCCGTTACTGTTACGAAACCACTGCTAAAGGCTGGGTGATCTGTCTTGCCTCACGCTAGCTTCACAAATTAACACACGACCGTTAGCTACAGGGACTGCCCCAGAACAGCTAGTACTAACAGGTTAAGCATACAATACACTGTAAATAGACGTAATCAAAAATCACAGTATTAACTCGCACCTTTGCGTACTGTGTAACAACAATGCTCTGTGTAGTTAAGACACAATATCAATTTGCTTGCTTAATGCACATTAAAGCTAAACAGTGACTCACTGCTATCTGGATCAGTTTCTAAGGAACAACAGTTCTATCCCGGACGAAGCCTACCAATATGTCGTAACCTAAGGGGCGTTAGGTACGTGTGATAGACGGAGACTCGTAGTTAAAACCTTAACTACACTCTCGACGACTCCGTCTTCCACGCCGACATAACTTGTGCGCGATGCACTTCCACTAAATTGCTAATTAACAAGAAACATCACACTTGACTCGAGCCCCCAGCGCACACCCCCAATAAACAAACACAACGCAATTTTAGTGGAACACGTTAATTATTAATAATAAAGACTGCCGAGAGTTACACCAATATGTTGATAATAAAC
The DNA here is from genome assembly GCA_004794655.1 of Marisa cornuarietis. NCBI lineage: Eukaryota > Metazoa > Mollusca > Gastropoda > Architaenioglossa > Ampullariidae > Marisa > Marisa cornuarietis. The sequence goes on from SMMW01000162.1 coordinate 969,596, forward strand.
AATGTAAGAAATGTAAATTCTGTATCCTGGCTAATAGTCTAAGGCGTCCCGTTAATTCTAACTTCCTATTGCTGATCCAAATAACTAATGAGTCATAGAAACCCTATCTTTAACTACATACACATCATTCTCTTCACTCGTTCCCGTACACATTCACTCGCTCTATACATCACACATTCATACGCCACTTAGCCTTGCTGTTGCCGCGTGGAATAGAATGGTCCGTTGGTATGAACGATAGTCTTTGTTACACGGGGGGCCCTCCCGATGCAACGTAGAGGGGATGGCGATTGATTAGCCCTTGTCCTCCTTGTCTCGGGCGGCTCTCCCTGGCACCACGACGCAGAAGAGACGGTGGCCGCTGGCCGTTGTCTTCGTTGTCTTGAGTGGCTCTCTCTGGCACCACGACGTAGAAGAGACGGTGGCCGGTTGGCCGTTGTCTTCGTTGTCTTGAGTGGCTCTGTCTGGCACCACGACGCAGAAGAGACGGTGGCCGGTTGGCCGTTGTCTTCGCTGTCTGGAACCTCGCACTCGACGACTCGAAAGGAGTTGGAACGAGCGCTCACGCGTACCGTTCCCTTGCACGGGTGTGCACTCCCTTCCCTGTCACCAGTAGGCCTGACGCTTCCACCGATGAGACCAGCGCCTAGCTTGTGACCAGAGTAACTTATCCCCCTGCCGAGAGTTGCACGGCGACTGCAGGGATAGAGGTTACTCTCCTTGACACTCTGTTTTAAGAGTGGGCTGCACACCTCTTCACAAGTCCCTTTTACCACGTCTCGTGCCTGATGGTCGTAGACAGGTACTAGCTGACTTTACTCAAAGTCTTTCTCTCTCGCGTTGATGCGATCACTTCGAGAGTTTGGTGGCGAAGCCCCGATTCTGGGTTCCACACAAAGTTAAATTGCCGGTTTCGACAATAGCGTGGCACACGATTGGTCAGTCACACTCACAACCACGCTCATAATTCATTCGTCCACTTAAATACAGCCAATCATGCATCACCGCTAGTGCGAGACAATGACAGTCCCCTGCCCAGCCTCTGGAATCTATCCCTACCTGAATTCACAACCCTCGTCCGATTAACAATTGCCAAGGAGTGGACTTGCCGAAATCAGAGAGGCGCTACACCCTCCCTCACCTGGGCTGACCAGCGTCCGCGGGTACTAAAGAGTTGGGTTACGGGAACCAGAGCTGGCGCTACACCCTCCCTCACCTGTGCTGACCAGCGTCCGCAGGTACTAAAGAGTTGGGTTACGGGAACCAGAGCGGGCGCTATACGCCCCTTGATTAACGGACTGTCTTCCCTTCCCACATTCCACGTTCTTTCGTGACAATTATCACTATATACTGTGTACCATCACTATTACTAGGTGTACATTATCATCACTTTTTACTGTGTACCATCACTATCACTAGGTGTACCATCACATCACTACTTGCTAGCTGTACCATCACTATTACTAAGTGTACATCATCATCACTATTTACTGTGTACCATTACTATCACTAGGTGTACCATCACATCACTACTTGCTAGCTGTAACATCACTACTACTAAGTGTACATCAGTATCACTATTTACTGTGTACCATCACTATTACAAGGTGTACATTATCATCACTTTTTACTGTGTACCATCACTATCACTAGGTGTACCATCACTATCACTTAATACTGTAAACCATCACTATCACTAGGTGTCGATCACTATTACTAGGTGTACCATCACTATCAGTAGGTGTACATCAGTATCACTAAGTGTATATCAATATCACTATTTACTGTGTACCATCACTATTACTAGGTGTACATTATCATCACTTTTTACTGTGTACCATCACTATTACTAAGTGTACATCATTATCACTATTTACTGTGTACCATTACTATCACTAGGTGTACCATCACATCACTACTTGCTAGCTGTACCATCACTATTACTAAGTGTATATCATTATCACTTAATACTGTGTACCATCACTATTACTAGGTGTACATTATCATCACTTTTTACTGTGTACCATCACTATTACTAGATGTACATCATTATCACTATTTACTGTGTACCATTACTATCACTAGGTGTACCATCACATCACTACTTGCTAGCTGTACCATCACTATTACTAAGTGTACATCATCATAACTATTTACTGTGTACCATCACTATTACTAGGTGTACATGATCATCACTATTTACTGTGTACCATCACTATTACTAAGTGTACATCATTATCACTATTTACTGTGTACCATCACTATTACTAGGTGTACATTATCATCACTTTTTACTGTGTACCATCACTATCACTAAGTGTACATCATCATCACTATTTACTGTGTACCATTACTATCACTAGGTGTACCATCACATCACTACTTGCTAGCTGTACCATCACTATCACTAGGTGTACATCATTATCACTTAATACTGTAAACCCTCACTATCACTAGGTGTCGATCACTATTACTAGGTGTACCATCACTATCACTAGGTGTACATCACTATTACTAAGTGTATATCATTATCACTATTTACTGTGTACCATCACTATTACAAGGTGTACATTTTCATCACTTTTTACTGAGTGCCATCACTATCACTAGGTGTACCATCATTATCACTTAATACTGTGTACCATCACTATCACTAGGTGTACCATCACTATCACTAGGTGTACATCATTATCACTTAATACTGTGTACCATCACATCACTACTTGCTAGCTGTACCATCACTATTACTAAGTGTACATAATCATCACTATTTACTGTGTACCATTACTATCACTAGGTGTACCTTCACTATTACTAGGTGTACATCATTATCACTGTTTACTGTGTACCATCACTATTACTAGGTGTACATAATCATCATTATTCACTGTGTACCATCACTATCACTAGGTGTACATTCACTATTACTAGGTGTACATCATTATTACTGTTTACTGTGTACCATCACTATTACTAGGTGTACATCATTATCACTGTTTACTGTGTACCATCACTATTACTAGGTGTACATAATCATCATTATTCACTGTGTACCATCACTATCACTAGCTGTACATCATTATCACTATTTACTGTGTACCATCACTATCACTAGGTGTATCATCACTATTACTAAGTGTACATAATCATCACTATTTACTGTGTACCATTACTATCACTAGGTGTACCTTCACTATTACTAGGTGTACATCATTATCACTGTTTACTGTGTACCATCACTATTACTAGGTGTACATAATCATCATTATTCACTGTGTACCATCACTATCACTAGGTGTACATTCACTATTACTAGGTGTACATCATTATTACTGTTTACTGTGTACCATCACTATTACTAGGTGTACATCACTATTACTAGGTGTACCATCACTAGCACTAGGTGTACCATCACATCACTACTTGCTAGCTGTACCATCACTATTACTAAGTGTATATCATTATCACTTAATACTGTGTACCATCACTATTACTAGGTGTACATTATCATCACTTTTTACTGTGTACCATCACTATTACTAAGTGTACATCATTATCACTATTTACTGTGTACCATAACTATCACTAGGTGTACCATCACATCACTACTTGCTAGCTGTACCATCACTATTACTAAGTGTACATCATCATAACTATTTACTGTGTACCATCACTATTACTAGGTGTACATGATCATCACTATTTACTGTGTACCATCACTATTACTAAGTGTACATCATTATCACTATTTACTGTGTACCATCACTATTACTAGGTGTACATTATCATCACTTTTTACTGTGTACCATCACTATCACTAAGTTTACATCATCATCACTATTTACTGTGTACCATTACTATCACTAGGTGTACCATCACATCACTACTTGCTAGCTGTACCATCACTATCACTAGGTGTACATCATTATCACTTAATACTGTAAACCCTCACTATCACTAGGTGTCGATCACTATTACTAGGTGTACCATCACTATCACTAGGTGTACATCACTATTACTAAGTGTATATCATTATCACTATTTACTGTGTACCATCACTATTACAAGGTGTACATTTTCATCACTCACATCACTACTTGCTAGCTGTACCATCACTATTACTAAGTGTACATAATCATCACTATTTACTGTGTACCATTACTATCACTAGGTGTACCTTCACTATTACTAGGTGTACATCATTATCACTGTTTACTGTGTACCATCACTATTACTAGGTGTACATAATCATCATTATTCACTGTGTACCATCACTATCACTAGGTGTACATTCACTATTACTAGGTGTACATCATTATTACTGTTTACTGTGTACCATCACTATTACTAGGTGTACATCATTATCACTGTTTACTGTGTACCATCACTATTACTAGGTGTACATAATCATCATTATTCACTGTGTACCATCACTATCACTAGCTGTACATCATTATCACTATTTACTGTGTACCATCACTATCACTAGGTGTATCATCACTATTACTAAGTGTACATAATCATCACTATTTACTGTGTACCATTACTATCACTAGGTGTACCTTCACTATTACTAGGTGTACATCATTATCACTGTTTACTGTGTACCATCACTATTACTAGGTGTACATAATCATCATTATTCACTGTGTACCATCACTATCACTAGGTGTACATTCACTATTACTAGGTGTACATCATTATTACTGTTTACTGTGTACCATCACTATTACTAGGTGTACATCATTATCACTATTTACTGTGTACCATCCCTATCACTAGCTGTACCATCCCTATTACTAGGTGTACATCATTATCACTGTTTACTGTGTACCATTAGTATCACTATCAATAGATGTACCACAAATATCATTACTTACTACGTGTACCATCACCATCACTATCACTAGGTGTACCATCACTATTACTAGGTGTACATCATTATCACTATCTATTGTGTACCATCACTATCACTAGTTGTACATCTTTATCACTATTTACTGTGTACCATCACTATCAATAGGTGTGTACCATCACTATCAATAGGTGTATACCATCAATACTACAAGGCATACCATCACCATCACTATCACTAGGTGTACTATCACTATTACTAGATGTACATCACTATCACTATTTACTGTGTACCATCACTATCACTAGGTGTATCATCACTATCACTAGGTGCACATTATTATCACTATTTACTGTGTACCATCACTATCACTAGCTGTGCCATCACTATTACTAGATGTACATCACTATCACTATTTACTGTGTACCATCACTATCACTAGGTGTATCATCACTATCACTAGGTGCACATTATTATCACTATTTACTGTGTACCATCACTATCACTAGCTGTGCCATCACTATTACTAGATGTACATCACTATCACTATTTACTGTGTACCATCACTATCACTAGGTGTATCATCACTATCACTAGGTGCACATTATTATCACTATTTACTGTGTACCATCACTATCACTAGCTGTGCCATCACTATCACTAGCTGGACATCATTATCACTATTTACTGTGTACCATCACTATCATTAGGTGTACCATCACTATTACTAGGTGTACATCATTATCACAATTTACTGTGTACCATCACTATCACTAGGTGTACCATCACTATCACTATTTACTGTGTACCATCACTATCACTAGGTGTATCATCACTATTACTAGGTGTACATCATTATCATTATTTACTGTGTACCATCACTATCACTAGCTGTACATCACTATCACTAGCTGGACATCATTATCACTATTTACTGTGTACCATCACTATCATTAGGTGTACCATCACTATTACTAGGTGTACATCATTATCACAATTTACTGTGTACCATTCTATCATTAGGTATACCATCACTATTACTAGCTGTACATCATTATCACTATTTACTGTGTACCATCACTATCACTAGGTGTATCATCACTATTACTAGGTGTACATCATTATCATTATTTACTGTGTACCATCACTATCACTAGGTGTACCATCATTATCACTATTCACTGTGTACCATCACTATCACTAGGTGTACCATCACTATTACTAGATGTACATTATTATTCCTATTTACTGTGTACCATCACTATTACTAGGTGTACCATCACTATTACTAGATGTACATCATTATCACTATTTACTGTGTATCATCACTATCACTAGGTGTACATCATTATCACTATTTACTGTGTACCATCACTATCACTAGGTGTACCATCACTATCACTATTTACTAGGTGCACACTACCATCACTAGGTGTATTATTACTATCACTTGGTGTACCATCACTATCACTACTTACTAGGTGCACACTACCATCACTAGGTGTATCATTACTATTAGTAGGCGTAGTATCACCATCACTACTTACTAGGTGTACTTCACTATTACTGGCTGTAGATCACTATCACTATTTACTGAGTGTACAATTACTATCACTTGATGTACAGCACTATCACCAGGTGTACATCACTATCACTACTTACTAGGTGTACATTACTATCAGTGGGCGTATCATTACTATCACTAGGCATACCATTATCATCACTACTTAGTAGGTATACTTCACGATTACTATGTGTACTATCACAATCACTAATTACTGAATCTACCATCACTATCAAATTTGTACCATCACTAACTTTAGTTACTATGTCTAATACCGCTTTTGTGAGGTAACATTGCTGTCTCTCGCTATCTCTTGAGGGTAAGCATCATTAGCTGCTAGATATTGACAGAAACTAGGTATAACATTAGTCATTAGCTGCTAGGCGTTGATAGAAATTAGGTATAAGTTACTAGGTGCTAGATGTTGACAGAAACTAGGTGTAAGTTACTATGTGCTAGATGTTGACAGAAACTAGGTATAACATTAGTCATTAGCTGCTAGGCGTTGATAAAAACTAGTTATAAGTTACTAGCTGCTAGATGTTGACAGAAACTAGGTATAAAATTATTTATTAGCTGCCTGGCGACGGTAAGAGCTAGGTACATCAGTCACTAGCTGCTAGGCATTGAAAGGAACTAGGTATAATGTCAGTTACTAGCTGCTAGCGTTGACAGAAACTAGGTATAAGTTACTAGCTGCTAGGCATTGACAGAAACTAGGTATAAGTTACTAGCTGCGAGGTGTTGTCAGAAACTAGGTATAAAATTAGTTAGTAGCTGCCTGGCGTTGCTAGGAGCTAGGTACATCAGTCACTAGCTGCTAGGTGTTGAAAGGAACTAGGTATAATGTCAGTTACTAGTTGCTAGGTATATTGTTGTCACGGCGCTATCGATAATTATTTGGTTGGCACTACTTTCATTATTTATGGCAACTACAGCCTACAGCTAAAGAATAACGCAGTTATTTATTACTACATAGTTGTTAATGAGTTACCTTGGGAACCTACTGACGTCATTAAAGTGTATCTTTCACCATGAGCTACATCATGTGGCATAGATACTCTTAGCAATAACTGGATCTAGCTTTGCTACTTTGGTAACTGAACGCAGCCATCATTTTGTAATGGATGTGATTTTTGTCCTGAAGCTAATGTACATAAAATATAGTCATATGCCATTCACGTTAATGTACATACATACTAATATACCTTGATATACTGATCTTCAACTGTCGTCTCCTTAATAAAGAAAAACATCTTCAGCATCAGCGGGACCTTTACCACAACTTCATTGACTTTAAAAAGGCATTTGACAGAGTCTGGCACGAGGGGCTATGGCATATGATGCAAAAACTTAACATCGAAGAAGGCGTAGTCCAAGTCGTTGAATCGCTGTATGGCAGCTCAACGAGTACAGTACTGCTAAACAACCAAATAGGAGCTTACTTTCGCACCACAGAAAGGGTAACGCCAAGGATGCCCCGTATCACCGGTGCTGTTCAATATATTCTTGGACATTATCATGCTCGAAGCTCTTCATGACCATCACACTTCCATTTAAATCGGTGGAAGACCAATCTGCAACCTACGCTTTGCAGATGACATAGATCTGTTAGCAGGTACAAACAAGGAACTGCAAGACCTCACCAACAGACTGACAGACAGCTCAAATGCATAAGGAATGGAGACCAGCACTAAAAAGAGCAAAGTTATGATCAAAGCAGAGATCTTTATGAAAAGGGTACAGCTCGAAGAGGTAAACAGCTTCAAGTAATTGGGAGCCACCCTCTCCAAGGACGGCAGCTCCACGCCAAACATCCGCATTAGGATCGCAACAGCAACAGAGGCAATGGTTTGGCTAGACAGGATAGTCATAAAATAAGGTTCACTACCAAGTACAGGCTATACAAATCCCTTGTAGTGCCAATCCTGCTCTACGTATGCGACACGTGGACTCTGCTCACCCAAACGGAAAGGAGAATCCAGGCATTCGAGAACAAGTGTCTGAGGAGGCTGCTCCGGATCTCAAACAAAGAACATAAAACCAACGACTTTGTAAGAAACAAGATGGCTACACTGGTAGGACACCAGGAACCTCTACTATCAACAGTCAAGCGACGTAAGCTGGTCTTCTTTGGTCACGTGACCGGGCACGACATCTTGTCGAAGACTATCCTTCAAGACACCTTGGAGGGTGGCCGACACTGCGGTGGTCAGAGAAAGAACTGACTTACGAACATCAAAGACTGGACTGGTCGTCCTGTACAGGACCTGCTGACTATCGCCCACAATAGGCAAGAGTGGCGGCCCCTGTCAACTGCCGTGTCTATCCATGTGATCCCCCAACCACAGGTGCCAGGCAAGGGACTGACTGACTGACTGACTGACTACATAAGACTGAAATAGACCATTCATGTTAATGTACAGAACATACTATTATATACCATTTATGTTATTAGTCAATGTAGCATCTCTAGTAGGATTAGTTTTGTGCTGCCATGCTATGTTAGTTTCAATAATAACAATAATAATGCAGATTTATATATCAAATTTCTCCACTGTACAGTGGACTCAATTCGGCTTACACATATTTTCGGAATGCATAACAGTTTAAAGACACATTCAAACAGATACAACATGTCTATAAGACACATATTGACACAGACCAAAACATAGCAGCAAGCAATCGGCTAGACACACATCAACTGCTCATGAAGCATGCCAGAGCTTCGGCATAGGTAAGGACTGGCAGACTACGAGCGGGAAAAGTTGATTTTGAGAAGAGATCTGTTCACATCTCTGATGTGAGGTGGCCAGTGGAACCCGGGTGAAAATAGGGAGCAGTCATAATGCGCACTAGCTGTCGACTCCAACCCTCACAAGGATGAGTGACATAACAGGTGCATGAAGAGTCGTTAAATTCATGGTGTAATTGCAGAAAAGTTTTAAAAATGTTAAATCGAAGTTAAATCTCCGTCACAGACTATTTTCCAATCACTTGAGAAAGACTTGCACACGACCATAAGCACTTTGATACCCTTACTGGCTAGTTTCAAAGCCCATGTGGTCGCCGCTTCCGCATGGAAGGGAAGCAGTCTACACAATATTTATTTTGGCACTACAATTCTTGCCAAGGAACAATTGCCCCACTGCTTTGTGGGAATTCTTGGGAAAGATAAAGGCTAAGGGAGTAAACCCCTACAGAAAATCCTGATACTAACACGGCATCAGCGGGCGAAGACTCTCCACGACGAGAGTAGCGGCCAGGGCCCAGCGCCTACGTGTTCATGACCAGGCCGACAATCGGCTGTGGTTCACTTGGAGAAGGGTTAGCGCTACCAAGTGTATCAGCTCAATGTAAGGACCATGGATATACGCCGTAAAAATGATAACATGCCGGATCGGTCGTGGCCCGGATCAACAACGACCGCGCCCCCTATCGGGAGGCTCCAGCGTGGGGTCAACGAAAAGTGTGCTACTGGAGCCAAAACAGAAACACAAGCAAAAATCAAGTTGAGAGAGGAAACATCCATTGGCACGTGGAACGTACGCACGTTATGTACCAGTGCGGCAACTGCAACAGCTCACCCACGAGCTCACTCGGTATCAGTGGGGCATTGTGGGGCTGGCGGAGGTCAGATGGACAGGATTTGGGGAAACAACAACGGACAATGGCCACAGACTGTAGTACAGTGGGGAGGACGCCAGGCATGAGTACGGTGAGAGCTTCCTCGTGCACAGGAAGGTGGCCGGAGCCGTATCCACCCGGAATATTTCCGTACGTGTCTCGGCTAAGCCCCACAATGTCACCATTGTCCAGGGTATAGGCTCCGACGTCCATGCATGGCGAGAATTGTGGGCTCTGCCCTTTGTAGTGATAGTGATAATCATAAACCATAGAGGCGGGAAAATTTCGTCAGAATCAGAGTGATAAGTATAGGTACAAGTAACATGACAACTAACCCTGACATGATAAGTATACGTACAAATAACATGACAACTAACCCTGACATGATAAGTATACGTACAAGTAACATGGCAGCTAACCCTGACATGATAAGTATACGTACAAATAACATGACAACTAACCCTGACATGATAAGTATACGTACAAATAACATGACAACTAACCCTGACATGATAAGTATACGTACAAGTAACATGGCAGCTAACCCTGACATGATAAGTATACGTACAAATAACATGGCAACTAACCCTGACATGATAAGTATACGTACAAGTAACAAAGCAACTAACCCTGACATGATAAGTATACGTACAAGTAACATGGCAGCTAACCCTGGAGTGAATTGATGAGTAGGAATGACAGTAAAGGCACAACCAATAAAGTTGCTGGGAATTATTACAGACAATATGTTTGGTATTTCTCTGGTAAGTGGCTGCCTTGATCAAGACATGTTTCTTGTGTAATTCCACTTGGCAAATCTTAATTCAGATCATCGCTGAGCACACTCAGCACTCAGCAGTATCTGTGGCTCAAGACAAGAGGGGAGCTAAACAGTCAGCAGCGTACAACCATATGAGTGTCTGAATACAACTCAGTTGTTCAACAGAGCAAGTGGTACACGTGGCTAACTGCAATTTAACTGAGTGGCTGAATGAAAGAAGTGACTGGCGGAATAAAAGCATCGGAATGTAAGCAGCCAAATACAACTGACTGAATTCAAGCAGTGAGTAGGTAAATACTACAAGTAGTATGTAAGCGACTACATACAACCGACAGCAGCAGAGGCTGAATACAAAATACAACTAAATACAACTTGCAAACTGTGACTGACTACATACAAGCAGCATATTAGAGGCTGGCTACAAGCAGCATATTAGAGGCTAGCTACACAAGCAGCATATTAGAGGCTAGCTACAAGCAGCATATTAGAGGCTAGCTACACAAGCAGCATATTAGAGGCTGGCTACAAGTAGCATATTAGAGGCTAGCTACACAAGCAGCATATTAGAGGCTAGCTACAAGCAGCATATTAGAGGCTAGCTACACAAGCAGCATATTAGAGGCTAGCTACACAAGCAGCATATTAGAGGCTGGCTGCAAGTAGCATATTAGAGGCTAGCTACACAAGCAGCATATTAGAGGCTAGCTACACAAGCAGCATATTAGAGGCTAGCTACACAAGCAGCATATTAGAGGCTAGCTACAAGCAGCATATTAGAGGCTGGCTACAAGTAGCATATTAGAGGCTAGCTACACAAGCAGCATATTAGAGGCTAGCTACAAGCAGCATATTAGAGGCTAGCTACACAAGCAGCATATTAGAGGCTAGCTACACAAGCAGCATATTAGAGGCTGGCTACAAGTAGCATATTAGAGGCTAGCTACACAAGCAGCATATTAGAGGCTAGCTACACAAGCAGCATATTAGAGGCTAGCTACAAGCAGCATTTTAGTAGCTCACACACCTGGCGGGAGCGGATAGCCGAGTGGTTAGGGCGCTGAGTCTGAACCAAAGGGCGCCTCAGTTCGATACCCGTGTAGCGCACATTATTTTTCCCAAGTAGACCCATCTGGGGAGAACGAGGAGATGGGGACGGGGTGATGGGAACTGCCCTCACGTAAAGCTGTCTTTACCACCTCACTTCCCGACATGTGACTGGCTAGCTACAAACAACCACAAATTAAACAAAAGCAAGTAAGTATAGTTTAGTGGCGTAGGAAGATGCTCGGCTGTGGAGGGTGGGTGGGTGGTTGCACTAACTTCATGCTGACATTTCACATTCTTACCCTCTCAGTATCTTTTTGAGGGGGAGGCTGTCCTCCTTGCCCATCCCCTGCATCCTACGCCGCTGTAAATTGATTTAACTTAGCACGCGAGTGCGAAATACAAACGGCCGTCTCGCAATGAGAAGTGCCCGAGATGCCAACACTCCGTAAGTTTCCCATACAGGAAAATGAGCAGCGCTGTCCTAAACACTGAAATTTAGTGACATTCCAGCACATTATTCTGTCGGCATGAGTATAGATATGTGTGTGTGTGCGCGCGCCTTTACGTGCATGAGTGTGTGAGTGAGAAAGAGAGAGAGAAGGAAAAACACTGCAAGCAAAAGGCAGCAACTGTAATGGGCTCTAATTGTGCTGAACTGGAAGGAGCCATCACTCCCACACACCCAAGAAGGCACCTGGCAGAGGCTCCCTCCGCGCGCTCACAGCCTCCCCCCCCCCCTCTTTGCCCACCAAACCTCCATCCAGCCCTCAATGTCGGCCGTCGGAGCGAACAGGCAAATACGTGGTATAACGTGGTATAGCGGGGGCAGGGTATAACATGGTAGACTACCAACACAAGCGAGCTGCTTCAGGATTGGCTGACCACCGCAGAACGCGCTGTGCTTGCGCGCGCCGCTATTGAGACGGGAAGGCATGCATGGAGGACTGGCTACACAGGCTTATAAAATATCCCAGTCCCAAGTCTTCTCTCACTCATGCCTTGCAGGCACTCGCCTTCCGCTGAAAGGACTGCAAGGTAGGAGAGAGCACGAGAGACTGAAGAGAAGACTCGTCTTACCCCCTTGAGTCTTGTCAGGGAGGAGGTCTCATCAATACAACTGCCGCTCGTCCTTAGCACCAAGTGTCAGCAGCTGTGTGTCAAAATGGCTTTTGTAGCACAAGACTGACCCCCTCCCTCGCTTAGCGCCGGCGTTGCCTCCCACACTCTGCGGCCAGAAAAGATCGTTGTAGGAAGAGGAGATGCTAGGCCGAGGCTTGTGAGAGGAATTCTCTAGTCACAGATGTTTCACTAGGCGCTCAAGGGATCAGCACGTGTCCTGCTCCACTACAGGCTTCTCACCTGGCCAGACACCCTACAAGAGACACTTCATTTCTCAAGAACCACAGGTAACGCGCCTCACCTTGAGGGAGGTGGTGGTGGTGGTGGTGGTGTGTGGGGGAGAAAGGCTACAACTCCGTCCTCTCAGCCCCGAGTCTGCCTCGTGCCCGTCATCTTGTCACCTCATCCGCGCGCTGATGTGAAGGCGCGTGCGCCAGACGACAGGCCGCGTGACAAGCGAGGGCCGACAATGAAGGGCCTGGTGTGGGCGGCGCTCTTCACTTTGTGTACATGTCTGCTGGGCACTACAGGTGAGTCTCCTCCAGCCTTTGTTTACTTCCTCCACATGCACACCGTATTTGTTTACATCACCATACGTACGACGGATGTGTCACGTGTGTAATCTTGTACACAATGGTGTTATTGAATAGGTGTTATCGTGTACATAAGGATATTATTCAGTGTGTGTTATCGTGTACATAAGAATATTATTCAGTGTGTGTTATCGTGTACATAAGAATATTATTCATTGTGTGTTATCGTGTACATAACGATATATGTTACAGTTTTTCTCTTTGTCGCTGTAGGTCGTAGAATGTCTTAGAATTAAAAGGTCTCGTACTTTTCTCAATAAACGAGAGAAGCTCCGTCATTTGATGATACTCTTATCCAGAATCAACTTTGAATTATGCTTTGTTAGACTGAATAATATGCCCCTGGTTGTCCGTTTTTTGTTTTTTTGCTCGACGACATTTCAAACTTTTTAATTGCTTTTGCTTTCTTTGGTATTTCTCCTATTTGCACATTGTAGCATCTCATAACTAATGATTGTGCCTCAGATATAACAGAGAGAGAGAGAGAGAATCGACAGTTAACTAACTGCTCAAATAGATGATTTTAGTGGGGCGATGGGGGTGGGGCAACCTACTGCGTAAATGAGAAGCTAACGACAACCCACCTGTGCTCCGTGGTCAGATATTAAGAGCGAGTGACTGCCCATCCGCTACCTCCGTGGTCAGATAGTAGGAGCCAGTGGCTGCCCCTACATTACCTCCGTGGTCAGATAGTAGGAGCCAGTGGCTGCCCGTACGCTACCTCCGTGGTCAGATAGTAGGAGCCAGTGGCTGCCCGTACGCTACCTCCGTGGTCAGATAGTAGGAGCCAGTGGCTGCCCGTACGCTACCTCCGTGGTCAGATAGTAGGAGCCAGTGGCTGTCCTTAGGCTACCTCCGTGGTCAGATAGTAGGAGCCAGTGGCTGTCCTTAGGCTACCTTAGTGGTCAGCAGTAGAAAGTTATTGACTGTTCATACTCTTGCTCCATAGTCAGATATCAGAAGCCAGTGGCTGCCCGTACGCTACCTCCGTGGTCAGATAGTAGGAGCCAGTGGCTGCCCCTACACTACCTCCGTGGTCAGTTATTAGGAGCCAGTGGCTGCCCATACGCTACCTCCGTGGTCAGATATCAGAAGCCAGTGGCTGCCCATACACTACCTCCGTGGTCAGATATCAGAAGCCAGTGACTGCCCATACGCTACCTCCGTGGTCAGATATTAGAAACCAGCGATTGCCCATCCGCTACCTCCGTGGTCAGATATTAGGAGCCAGTGGCTGTCCTTAGGCTACCTTAGTGGTCAGCAGTAGAAAGTTATTGACTGTTCATACTCTTGCTCCATAGTCAGATATCAGAAGCCAGTGGCTGCCCGTACGCTACCTCCGTGGTCAGATAGTAGGAGCCAGTGGCTGCCCGTACGCTACCTCCGTGGTCAGATAGTAGGAGCCAGTGGCTGCCCCTACACTACCTCCGTGGTCAGATAGTAGGAGCCAGTGGCTGCCCCTACACTACCTCCGTGGTCAGTTATTAGGAGCCAGTGGCTGCCCATACGCTACCTCCGTGGTCAGATATCAGAAGCCAGTGGCTGCCCATACACTACCTCCGTGGTCAGATATCAGAAGCCAGTGACTGCCCATACGCTACCTCCGTGGTCAGATATTAGAAACCAGCGATTGCCCATACGCTACCTCCGTGGTCAGATATTAGGAGCCAGTGGCTGCCCACACACTACCTCCGTGGTCAGATATTAGGAGCCAGTGGCTGCCCATACGCTACCTCCGTGGTCAGATATCAGAAGCCAGTGGCTGCCCATACACTACCTCCGTGGTCAGATATTAGGAGCCAGTGGCTGCCCATACGCTACCTCCGTGGTCAGATATCAGAAGCCAGTGGCTGCCCATACACTACCTCCGTGGTCAGATATTAGGAGCCAGTAGCTGCCCCTACACTACCTCCGTGGTCAGATATTAGGAGCCAGTGGCTACCCCTACACTACCTCTGTGGTCAGATATTAGGAGCCAGTGGCTGCCCCTACACTACCTCCGTGGTCAGATATTAGGAGCCAGTGGCTGCCCCTACACTACCTCCGTGGTAAGATATTAGGAGCCAGTGGCTGCCCCTACACTACCTCCGTGGTCAGATATTAAAAGCCAGCGATTGCCCCTGACAACCTTGACATCAGCACTCACGAGCCATGTTGTGTGCATTTGGAAATTATAGCTTGGTGACACCCAGCTAACTTGAGCCTAACCCAGGGTTAGTGATTAGGAGGCTGACACAGTGGCTACAGTGTCACGTGAGGTCACACCTCTCTCTTCATGGTGGCCGCTGGTCATTTTCTTCGGGTACTTCGGATTTCTCCGCTCCGTGTGTGTGTGTGTGTGTGGTGAGTAAGAGAAAGAGAGAAAGAGAACTCAAATGTTGTAAATACTTCAGCCTTATACTCACTCATTCTTCCATCCATTCGCTCTCATTCATCCCTTCTCTCTCTCTCTCTCACACACACACACACACACACACAGAGACCACTCTACAACACAAGCAGCATGACTGAAAATACCTTTGACATGCAGACCACATCAACATACATGGGCAGAGAGTAGAACATGAACTACCTTGCCTTGCTGCCTGTCGTACCTTCAATAAATTGCGTATAAACTGAGCTGTAGTGTTCTCTATAGCCCAAGTCATAGTGTTCTCTATAATCAATGCTGTAGTGTTCTCTATAGCCCCAGTCATAGTGTTCTCTATAACCCAAGTCATAGTGTTCTCTATAACCCAAGTCATAGTGTTCTCTATAGCCCAAGTCATAGTGTTCTCTATAGCCCAAGTCATAGTGTTCTCTATAGCCCAAGTCATAGTGTTCTCTATAGCCCAAGTCATAGTGTTCTCTATAGCCCAAGTTATAGTGTTCTCTATAACCCAAGTCATAGTGTTCTCTATAACCCTATAACCTGTATAAGCACAGTGTAGTGGACTGTGTATGTCAAACTATATATAGTGCTCTAACCAGAAGGTATAGGGGTCTGTATACGCAAAGGTGTAGTGGACTGTGTATGTCAAACTATATATAGTGCTCTAACCAGAAGGTATAGGGGTCTGTATACGCAAAGGTGTAGTGGACTGTGTATGTCAAACTATATATAGTGCTCTAACCAGAAGGTATAGGGGTCTGTATACGCAAAGGTGTAGTGGACTGTGTATGTCAAACTATATATAGTGCTCTAACCAGAAGGTATAGGGGTCTGTATACGCAAAGGTGTAGTGGACTGTGTATGTCAAACTATATATAGTGCTCTAACCAGAAGGTATAGGGGTCTGTATACGCAAAGGTATAGTAGTCTTGTTCTCTCTGCGCTCTCACATGATATTACTGAGCTGGGGAAGATATCGTTGTGTGAATTGCGTGAAGTGAGATTGTTGGTGTATTGTGGGTAAAAGACTACTGGGTGACTGTAGAAAAGATATGGTAGTTCGTCCTGTAAAACACTCTGCAACAAAGACATCTGTGGTCAACACTTATCTGTTCTCTTAAACTGTTTAAATGTTTCCTCACCACGACTACAACACCAATGCATGGTATGCCAAGAAAACCATCCTGTAGGCCATCCTGTGGGGTGTGAAAGTCTTGCTTTTTCTTCGGGTGGGTGCCTAGGCACTGGTCCAAAGCCGGTCACTGCTGACAGGTTTGTCGATGCTGCAAATGTAAAGTTAGTTTAATAGAGGTAACCTGCTTTTGTTTATAGCTCGTACACCCCTTTATTTTACCCCTGGGTGCAAGATGAGTAAAGACTCTTGTCAGAAGTCGCCACTAACTAGAAGTTTGCTATTGGCCAACGCGATACAAAATGCAGGTTAGAGGTAGTGACCGTGTCTGAACCCTTGAATTGTTAGCTAAGTCAATGGAAGAGGGTTCCCTTTCTACCATACTGCCCTGCCTCCACCCGAGGATGGGGACTAGTTTGAGGATAGGCAGCTTTTTTTCAGACAAAACATCGTCCGCTTTTTAATCTTCAGAGTTCACCGTCTCGTTTGGCTGCTGTCAGTCCAACCATTTTCCTCTTTGTCAGGTGAGACGATCTGAGATCTGATCGGACTTGGGAATCAGTCAGTCGGCGTATTTTGTGTGACTTTTGATGTAATAAGACGATCACACACACACACACACACACCACTGAGTACACAGCAAACACACACACACACAGAGCTCCGCCGCCTAGTCAGGACACACACACAGCTTCACTGACTAGTCAGCACACACACACACACACACACACACACACACAGCTTCACTGACTAGTCAGCAAACACACACACACACAGCTTCACTGACTAGTCAGCAACCACACACACACAGCTCCATTGACTAGTCAGCAAACACACACACACACAGCTATTGACTAGTAAGCACACACACACACACACACACACACAGCTCCATTGACTAGTGAGCACACACACACACACAGCTTCACTGACGAGTCAGCACACACACACACACACACACACACACACACACACACACACACAATGTCAGCAAACACACAGCGTTGTCAAGCTCTCGGGGTTGTTATTTCTTGGCAGCCTGCGAGACTTAGTAGAACTGTGAGGACATCTAGTGAGTGCTTTGATTACAACACTTGCAGAAAGGTCGCTCGCCATTCTGTAGTTCTGTAGTTGTTTGACAGCACGACAAAGCTCGGAATGAAAACTTGAAACATTTGTACTTGTGTACAAGCCGACCTGTTGGCGCCGTGACCCCGGGTTAGTTGTATGGATTATTCACCCAGGGTTATGTATGGATGATTAACACAGGGCTAGTTGGGGTAGCTGATAGTTGGCTGGTCTAGATCCAAATGGGTAGGGGTTACATTTCCGTGTCACGTGTTTCCAGCTGTCACGAATGGGTGGGTACCTGACTCCACAGATGGTTGGGGAAAAAAGTCAAGCAGTGAGAAGGAGAGGAGATGGGCACCGCCATCACAATAAGCTGCTACCGAGAAATGTAGGGTCGTTGACACCTCGAGCTCTGACTATACTGGTCTATACCGAGGGACAGGAAGGTTGTAAAATGAAGTCTATACCGAGGGACAGGAAGGTTGTAAAATGAAGTCTATACCGAAGGACAGGAAGTCTACACCGTGGGACAGGAAGGTTGTAAAATGAAGTCTATACCGAGGGACAGGAAGTCTACACCGTGGGACAGGAAGGTTGTAAAATGAAGTCTATACCGAGGGACAGGAAGTCTACACCGTGGGACAGGAAGGTTGTAAAATGAAGTCTATACCGAGGGACAGGAAGTCTACACCGTGGGACAGGAAGGTTGTAAAATGAAGTCTATATATTGAGGGACAGGAAGGTTGTAAAATGAAGTCTATACCGAAGGACAGGAAGTCTACACCGTGGGACAGGAAGGTTGTAAAATGAAGTCTATATTGAGGGACAGGAAGGTTGTAAAATGAAGTCTATACCGAGGGACAGGAAGTCTACACCGAGTGACAGGAAGGTTGTAAAATGAAGTCCATACCGAGGGACAGGAAGGTTGTAAAATGAAGTCTATATTGAGTTACAGGAAGGTTGTAAAATGAAGTCTATACTGAGTGACAGAAAGGTTGTAAAATGAAGTCTATATTGAGTTACAGGAAGGTTGTAAAATGAAGTCTATACTGAGTGACAGAAAGGTTGTAAAATGAAGTCTATACTGAGTGACAGGAAGGTTGTAAAATGAAGTCTATACCGAGGGACAGGAAGGTTGTAAAATGAAGTCTATACCGAGGGACAGGAAGGTTGTAAAATGAAGTCTATACCGAGGGCTAGGAAGGTTGTAAAATGAAGTCTATACCGAGGGACAGGAAGGTTGTAAAATGAAGTCTATACCGAGGGACAGGAAGGTTGTAAAATGGTCTATACTGAGTGACAGGAAGGTTGTAAAATGAAGTCTATATCGAGGGACAGGAAGGTTGTAAAATGAAGTCTGTACCGAGGGACAGGAAGTCTACACCGAGGGACAGGAAGGTTGTAAAATGAAGTCCATACCGAGGGACAGGAAGGTTGTAAAATGAAGTCTATACCGAGGGACAGGAAGGTTGCAAAATGAAGTCTACACCAAGGGACAGGAAGGTTGTAAAATGAAGTCTATATTGAGGGACAGGAAGGTTGCAAAATGAAGTCTACACCAAGGGACAGGAAGGTTGTAAAATGGTCTATATTGAGGGACAGGAAGGTTGTAAAATGAAGTCTATACCGAGGGACAGGAAGGTTGTAAAATGAAGTCTATACTGAGTGACAGGAAGGTTGTAAAATGAAGTCTATATTGAGTGACAGGAAGGTTGTAAAATGAAGTCTATACTGAGTGACAGGAAGGTTGTAAAATGAAGTCTATACCGAGGGCTAGGAAGGTTGTAAAATGAAGTCTATACGAGGGACAGGAAGGTTGTAAAATGAAGTCTATACCGAGGGACAGGAAGGTTGTAAAATGGTCTATACTGAGTTACAGGAAGGTTGTAAAATGAAGTTTATATCGAGGGACAGGAAGGTTGTAAAATGAAGTCTGTACCGAGGGACAGGAAGTCTACACCGAGGGACAGGAAGGTTGTAAAATGAAGTCCATACCGAGGGACAGGAAGGTTGTAAAATGAAGTCTATACCGAGGGACAGGAAGGTTGCAAAATGAAGTCTACACCAAGGGACAGGAAGGTTGTAAAATGAAGTCTATACTGAGTGACAGGAAGGTTGTAAAATGAAGTCTATACTGAGTGACAGGAAGGTTGTAAAATGAAGTCTATACTGAGTGACAGGAAGGTTGTAAAATGAAGTCTATACTGAGTGACAGGAAGGTTGTAAAATGAAGTCTATACTGAGTGACAGGAAGGTTGTAAAATGAAGTCTATACTGAGTGACAGGAAGGTTGTAAAATGAAGTCTATACTGAGTGACAGGAAGGTTGTAAAATGAAGTCTATTTTGAGTGACAGGAAGGTTGTAAAATGAAGTCTATACTGAGTGACAGGAAGGTTGTAAAATGAAGTCTATATTGAGTGACAGGAAGGTTGTAAAATGAAGTCTATACTGAGTGACAGGAAGGTTGTAAAATGAAGTCTATACCGAGGGACAGGAAGGTTGTAAAATGAAGTCCATACCGAGGGACAGGAAGCCTACACCGAGTGACAGGAGGCACGTAGCAAAATAAGCAATAGTTTTGGTTTTGCTTTTGCTTTGATAATTAGAATACTGCGTGTCCTTTAATGAGGTCAGATATTAGATGCACGCGCAATCTTAAGCTAATTAGCCAGCTGTTCCCGCGCACTAGTTGGGTCGAGGTGCAGCATACGGGCTCTCAGGCGGTGTCCACTGATGGAGTGGCAACTTAAAGGTTACCGTCTGTAGAGCAGCAGGAACACAAGGTGTCTCACACTACCTCCTTCGTGCCAGCAAGTGAGTGAGTGAGTGAGTGTGTGGGTGGGTGGGTGTGCGTGCGTGCGTGTATGCGCGCGCGTGTGTGTTTGAGAGAGAGAGAGCGCGCAATCATATCAAACCCTGACTTTTTGACTTGACCTTAAAGCAGTTCTATTCTTCGTGGTAATGTAGCTACTCTGTCGTCCTACTGTGACTGCCATACTCTGTTAATAAATAGCGACTGAGATGTTTCATGGGAGTTCATTAAAACATGACTGGAAGACCGCGGGTATCCGGGTGCTCAGTCGCCATTAGTGACAGGGCACTTCAGTTGCTGCCACTACAATCAAACATTGCTTTGCTGTGTTTTTAAACTCGGACATCGAAGCGATCAAGAAGTGTGGGTTTTACCCTACCCCACTGCCTTTATTAAACAAATTAAACATTTGATTTGATTGTTGCAGACGGCTGAGTGAACACTCGATCAGGTGTTGGTAGATGCTTGAAATACCTATCGTTATTTTCATTACAATTAAAGTTATTAAAGTGACACTGTCAAAATATGAACTGTATTTTATGCTGGCTCAGGAGACATTTCTGCTGGCATTTTAATTGCTTACTGATTCTCAGCATGCACTTCTTAGTATCCAAGTTCTTACTATCACAGTTCAAAGCTTTGTGTGTGCCAGAATAATATAATGCCTTTGACACGATTCCACTTTGGATATTTAAAATATTCCGTAAAAGATAGTCAATAAATGGGTAATAAATACTATTCGATATCCACACAACCACACACTGTTTATCAAACATCATCACAGCTATACTATAACAAATGTCTTGTTGGTAGAGAGACTAAACTATACAGATGACATGTCAATGATAGTCTACATCATCACAGCTGTCTTGTTGGTAGAGAGACTTAACTATACAGATGACATGTCAATGATAGTCTACATCATCATAACTATACTATAACAAATGTTTTGTTGGTAGAGAGACTAAACTATAAAGATGACATGTCAATGATAGTCTACATCATCATAACTATACTATAACAAATGTTTTGTTGGTAGAGAGACTAAACTATAAAGATGACATGTCAATGATAGTCTACATCATCATAACTATACTATAACAAATGTTTTGTTGGTAGAGAGACTAAACTATAAAGATGACATGTCAATGATAGTCTACATCATCATAACTATACTATAACAAATGTCTTGTTGGTAGAGAGACAACTATACAGATGACATGCCAATGATAGTCTACATCATCACAGCTTGTTGGTAGAGATACAGGATGTGTTACTGACAGTTGTTTAGGGGGACATCATCTGATGTTTATCTGTGAAACACAAAGGTTCTTTCACCTTTCTAGACTTCTTGCTTTGTCTCGTGGCTGTCCTGTCTTTCTCGTGCGCTTGTCTCGGGATTTTCGTGACATTTCTATCACAGTTGCTGATTTTGTTCTCTTTGGTTGCAGTAGAAGCCGCTATCCTGAGAGCATTCCGGAACAAAGCTAAAATCAACACAACGAGGGAGATTGCAGGTGAAGCGCAGAGGAACACCTTCAAGGCTGCACCTAAGCGCTGCTGCAAGATCGGACACAAAGTTGCCCAGCGGCGCTTATCCTGCAACATTCAAATTCTAGATGTTGTACGAAAATTCAGCGATCTACAACGGGCCAAGTTCAAATACAACAAATCCAAAAACTTAAAGCCTTCACGAATTTCAGCAAGACTGTCGGACAAAATTGGAAAATGCTCGGCGGCATTCCCGAAGTACTTTGAAAAGTGCTGTGCGTACAAAGAACAATACCATAAAAACATCAACAAATGCAAGAAACGACCTCGCCAGGAACGACAACAGTGTCGCCAGTCTATCCGAGAGCGATACTCCTAGCTGTACTCCTAGCTGAGGCACGCGCTACTCCTAGCTGTACTCCTAGCTGAGGCACGCGCTACTCCTAGCTGTACTCCTAGCTGAGGCACGCGCTACTCCTAGCCGAAGGACACTTCTAGCTGAGGCACGACTCACAAACACAAGATGGTGGTCACATAGGCTGCTGCACAGAAGGAAAGCTGTGTGCACGTGAGAAGACAGGTAACGGCTAGGAGAGACAGTTATCATGGCGACTGATGGTGAAGAAAACTCTTACATAGGACTTTGATCACGGCAAGTGATTTTTGAAAACTTTTCTCGATGAGACGGTACGCAGGCTGTGCTTAATCAGCCTGCAAACCTTCGACATTCTTGACATGGACAAGCCGATCAATGCAAGACAACTCGGAGCTGCTAGGTGGCGCTGGCATGTCGCCGACATAGCTCAATATTCGTTTTCTTCTTTTTTTCCTCTGTAGAGAAGTTATTTACATATGGCAAGCCAGTGGTTTGTTGTCCATTGTTGACGCTGGTTTGTGAACACTTGATTATCCAGGGTATACAAGTGGTTTGTTGGCCTTGTTGACCTTTACATACTTTCGCTTTGTTGGAAGTTTAAACCGTTGTTGTATTGTCTGTGCTGGGAAAAGTCTTGAGATTACATTACAGACATGTTGGCCACCTTGTCAGTCATTATTACCTTAATGTGGGACTAGCTATTCACCTGCCGGTCACATCAAGTCTTGTGTGTTCTCTTTTCTTATTTTATTTTTTTTTACTCGCACAATATTCTCAAAGAACTAGGTCAGTTTGCTTCAGCTCTGTGACTTTCTCTTTCTTTCTTTCTGTCTGTTTTCTTTTGCCCTCTTTTTTAACATGGCCATTATGAATCTGTAAATAGATGGAATAGTTTCAAAAAATGTAATCGAATGGCAAACTTCCTGAAGTTTAGAACTCTTCATATTACACACAGGCGGCGATTAGACACAACTTTATATCACAACTATGGCACTTGTAATAAAGAAAGACAACTTCTGTACACACACTGGTGAAGCCCTAATTAATACTGGGTCATTTTCCGCGTAGACATAGACATAGACAACATCACTCCCAGTCTATGGATAGTAACAACAGTATGGCTTCCACAGAATAGTCGTCTACATGACTTCCATTGTCGACGACAGTATGACTTCTATTGTAGTAGACGACAGTATGGGTCCCATTGTAGACGACAGTATGACTTCCATTGTAGACGACAGTATGACTTCCATTGTAGACGACAGTATGACTTCCATTGTAGCCGACAGTATGACTTCCATTGTAGCCGACAGTATGACTTCCATTGTAGACGACAGTATGACTTCCATTGTAGACGACAAGCGGGACGGCTGCATGTGCACCGTGTATGCACCAGCGGCTGGACTGTCAACAGGTGCTCATGGTGTCGCGCAACATGCGGAAGGTAAGTTTTGTTGTAGGTTAGCGGCAGAGGACGAGAGGTCTGAAGCAGTCGAGAGTTCGGCAACAGCTGAATGCACAGGGGACAGGGCGGCAGAAGGCGGGGTAGGAGACACCCATAGTCTGTCGCGTCACTGTGGAGAAGGTGTCGGTCAGCTGATACCTGTGTCAATGAACGGTGGTCAGGTACACAACAACCAAAACATTACGGACCAAGGACCGGGCACGGTCGACTGGCTGCAAATGGACAGCGGCGGCACAGTAATTAACCGGCTAGAGAGAGCCGCGGGTGAGGGCGAACAGCTTGACCCGACTTCTAATGAGTCAGTAAAGTGGAAACAGATCTGCAGGTCTGAGGGTGGAACGTCTAGGCTACGAGGTTCGGTCAGGGTTAAAGATGCCAAACACTCTAACCAAAGATTAATGAGATGGTCACTTTTTCTGCAGGAATACCATCCCTACATTAAATACATAAAGGGGACGGAAAATGTTGAGGCTGACTACTTAAGCCTTAGTGAATGCCCCGGTTAGATTTTAGAGTAGGGTGGCGTAATGAACATGTAAATATAATGTAAGCAGGGTGGCGTAATGAACATGTAAATATAATGTAAGCAGGGTGGTGTAATGAACATGTAAATATAATGTAAGCAGGGTGGTGTAATGAACATGTAAATATAATGTAAGCAGGGTGGCGTAATGAACATGTAAATATAATGTAAGCAGGGTGGTGTAATGAACATGTAAATATAATGTAAGCAGGGTGGTGTAATGAACATGTCAATATAATGTAAGCAGGGTGGTGTAATGAACATGTCAATATAATGTAAGTAGGGTGGTGTAATGAACATGTCAATATAATGTAAGCAGGGTGGTGTAATGAACATGTCAATATAATGTAAGTAGGGTGTGTAATGAACATGTCAATATAATGTAAGCAGGGTGGTGTAATGAACATGTAAATATAATGTAAGCAGGGTGGTGTAATGAACATGTAAATATAATGTAAGCTGACTGCCGTTTGAAAATTGAAATTACTATTATTTGTTATAAATTTAATACTCCATTGTTTCACGAGCAAAGAGTAGTGTTATAGATTAGCCAGGAGAGATTTTTGTTAGGTGCGGGTTAGTTGCCAAGTTATTTTGAGTTGCGAGTTTACCGAAACAACATAACGACCTCGTTGGTAGAAATCTGTGAGATTTCAGTTTTAGCAAGGGGGGGGGGAGTGTAATAGGTTAGGGGGAGGTCTTGTATTGTTTGTGTGTGAATGGTGTCTTGTGTTTGACGTCTTGTGTGCGTCATTTGTTCGTCGTCATTTTGGGAGACGAATGACGTAAAAAGAAGCAGAAACAAGACGGTTCCATGGCCAGACAGAAAAGAGAGAGCAGCGAGTTCTTCATCTTCCATAAATCAACTAGAAATCTCTTCACCTTCATCCCCACCTACAGGGGGGCTCGTCGAGCGTGGTGTATGTGTGTGATATGCGTCGTGCGTATGCAAGGTAAGTGTATGTGCGTCCTATTACATATTGGGTAGCTCGTCCGGGATCTGAACAGATAGTGTGTGTGTGTGTGTGGCTGGCCTAGCTATTCGCTGGGAGGTTGGTCAGGTAACGCGAAGGGGAAGTACCGTTAGGTCAACGACGATAGTGTCAGCGCACCTACTGTACCATGTCAGGGTTAGAAGCAGAGTTCGCTGTGTCCGAGAGGGACAAGCGAAACGAGCTTAGAGAGATTGCATTAGATGAGGGGTTGGTAGGAAAAGAGATTAGGGAGTTTGTTGAAAAGAATTAATCCTCTGGAGACAGGGTAAAAAGGAAAGGGAGGAAAAATAAAGAAGCGGATTGAGAGAGAGAAAGAAGAGAGGGAGAGAGAGGAACAGAAAGAGAAAGAAGAGAAAGAGACAGGAACGGAGAAAAGAAAGGGAGAAAGAGCGCGTTTTCCAACTGAAAATGGCTGAAATAAGAAGCAGGGCTAACCATAGAGACGGCGCTAGTGAGAATGATCATCGTGATTTTAAGAACAGGAGTGTTAGTGTGGTAGGAAGTTGGAAGGCGCCATCAGCTTGTAACTTAATGACTAGAAGGGATGGTGGGATAAAGGATAGCGACGACGAACTGCTCAGTGAGGATGAGGACGTAGGCCATAGAAGCTCTAAAGGGAGGAAGGAGCAACGTGAGGTGGCACCCCCTGTCATTTGTTACAGCTGTAACAGCGCAGGGCATATCGCTAGGTTCTGCCCTCAAAGAGCAGACCAGCAGAAAACACCTCTGGTGTGAAATGCTACAGTTGCGGGGAGGTAGGTCGCTTCTCGCGTCGTTGTCCCCATGGCAACGAGTGGCGTGGGATGGTAACCGTCGGCAAAGCTTGGCGTGGTGGAAACGGTGATCAGAGGTCGGTTGAGGCTACCGACATAGATCACAGCGAAGGGAAGGCTAGCGAGGATGAGGCTAGCGATGTAGATGATAGCGAGATAGGCATTAATGATGACTTGGCTAGCGAAGTGGGTGCAAGCGATGATGAGACTTGCGAGCTACATGTTAACGATATCAGGGCTAGCTGGCTAGATGCTCACGACCACCGCGAGGTGTAGCATTCACTCTCTGCTTTCGACACTCTCACGGAGCCTGACAAATACGTGTTCTTTCACACAAATTAAAATAAAAAAATGATTTGTCTGACGAATCTATCTACTTTACTAATCACGAATAAAATGTAAAAAACAAGAAAAATAGAAATAAATGAGAAGTCCGTTTATAACCGTTTCTCACATCTAAATTATTTTAAAAGAATAAAATCCTTACCCTTCGAGTCAGTAGTGTTTTCGTTTTAAGATAATAATTTCAATAAGCAGTTTGTTTTGGTTATATGGTGGAACATTTAAAGGAACCTAGGGCGGATGTTATTATACTGTGAGATGATGATGATGATGATGTCCATTTGTAATGCGCAGGTATCCATTCGGAAGAATGCTCATTGCGCAGCAAAAACAAAATAAATTAAAAAAAAGTGAATAAATAGATAAACACCAGGAAAGTAAAAAATAAAGGCACAAGTGTTGCTTGGTTGTTTAAGTTTAAGTCCGTCTTAAGTAAACAGATGGGTCTTCAGTCTTTTTCGAAACGTGGTTGGTGAGGTGATGGTGGACAATGACGATGGCAGAGCATTCCACAGTTTAGGTGCCGCGTTTTTGAAGGCCCTGGCTCCAGTGTCTTCTTGTTTGCGTCTTCCACTGCAGGGAGACAGAAGCGTGACTGGGAGCCAGAGCGCAGACCACGTGACGGCCGGTAAGGAGGAACTACCTCTTGTAAATAGTCAGGAGCAGTTTTAAACATGCAGGACTGTGCAATCGAAACACTTTGTGATCAATGCGCTTTTTCACTGGGAGCCAGTGAAGACTGTAGGATAGGGGTGATGTGCTCAGTGGACCACTTTGCACGGGTGACAATCCTGGCGGCTGTGTTTTGAACTCTTTGGAGTCGATCCAACTGCGTAGCAGGTATACCCCACAATGCAGTATTACAGTAGTCTAATCTTGATATGATGGTAGCCACAGCAAGTGAGTTGGCAGCAGCCTGAGTCAGCATGGGCCGTAGTCTACCTAAAGTCCTCAAAAAGTAGTAGGATTTTGCCACAACAGAACTAACATGGTTACACATGGAGAGCTCTGCATCAATAAACAGCCCGAGGTCTCGTACACAGTCAGCAAAGGCTATGGAGGTGTCACCGACCTGCACATCACTAATGTCAGTCTCCTCCCGTCTGGCCCTGGGGCCGCACAGTAACGCTTCTGTCTTGTCGTCGTTGAGTTTAAGACGATTTCTGGTCATCCATGTCTTCACCGCGACACAACAAGATTCAAGTCGTTGAAGCGCATTCCTTGACTAAACCGGAAGTTTTGTTTTACACGAAAGCCTCGTTCTAACCGTTAACTGAACAAAATCATCTGCATGCAGTTCATGTCTGCTTCTCGCGTGTTGTAGGCGCCTTCTCCACTCATCTTACTCCACACTCACACCAGGCTTAGGCAAACACATAAAACTTCAGCTCCAGCTACTGGCACTGGTGGTACTGCACACTGATACACAACAATCTCAACCGCTAGTCAATGATTGAAGTGCTCCAGTCCCCCATTCTCCAAGGTAGCGCCGGAAGTTATTATAACCCAATGCGCGAACACAACCGGTTTTCGCACTTTCCAGCGCAGACGGCCAAGATGCTGCTCCACTAGTAATATACCTCCGTGGTATAAACAGTCCTCGGTAAAGTGCTGTAACTGGAGGCTTGTCTCAATATACGCTTCAGTTACACATATAACATCAAAAGACTTGAGATATTCAGTAAAGTCCGGGATACCTAGTTTGGGCGGAAGTCCACCAACATTCCAGTTGAGAATTGTAATGTCATCATGGATTACATTATTTACCTGGCGGTGTGTTGTTTCTGTCACTGTTTGTGTTGCCACCTTGAGTGAAATGACAGTAGCCGGCCTCCTGTTTACTGGATTTCTTGTGACTGTTGAGGCGAGTGGTAGGCATTCTATGAGATATTAGAGGCTGTCTTTTCTTTCTTCGTGTCAGGGTCCACGACTGTGACTGCTGTAACTCTGCTCCTTGTTTGGGCTGTCTGTTGGTGGATACACCTTGTCGGCACTTGTGTCGCTGATCGGGTGTCGGCTTTTGCGACGGTGGCCAGCTTCTCCATTGGTCCTTGTTACTGACACATGCTCTGCCTGTTGTGTCGTTGGTGTAAAGGATACTCTTGTCTGTAGTGTCTCCCCCCTCCCATGTTGTTGCTTTGTGTAGCAAGTTTGTCGCCGGGGTTATAAAGTTCCTCACTCTTTTGGGGTCTCTCGTCCATATCTTCTTTGATGTATAGTTTACCACCCTTGAAAAAGCCAAGTTTTTGCATTTTCTCTCACTTCCTTTAGTTCAGTGGCTTGTCTCTTCCTTAGGTCTGCAGCAATTATGATGCCGACTGCTCTGAGGATTAACCTTGCCTGGGGGTCCATCAGCAAACGCATTTTGTCTGACCATCGATGAAATCGAACAATCATGTGGCGAGGTTTGTGGTTTGTGGCGAGGTTTGTGGTTCCTTATGTCAGGTGCTGCTAGCCGGTGGGCTCTCTCTGTGTCACTAGTCTTCCAGTTTTTTGTCAGTAAGAGCTTCATTCACTACTGAAACCACTTTGTCGACGCATATTTGAAAGTTTTCCATGGCTGACTCACTAACACCAAATAGGTTGACATTGTTTAGCTTCGAATGACTTTCTAATTTGTCAAGGTCAGAGGTTATTTCCTGGAGTCTGTTTGGAAGGGTCTCATTATCACTCATTATCATTATTACTCTAGTCGTTCTCTGTCCACCTTCACATTTACCTCTACAGGGTCCATCTTACTTTTGAGATAAGCCTTCACGAAAAGCATGATTGCTTGATGCTATTGACTGTTTTATTGACTCACCAATATCTTGAAGTTTACGATCCATGTCGGTCGCTGCCATATTCTGAAACTGGCCTCTGAACTGTTAGTTAATGATTTTCTGGGGGGGGGGGGTCTCTGTCATCAAAGCCCTGACCTGCCTCGATCGTGACAACAGCTCACCTAACTGACTTGTGAGAGAGAAGGAGATGGCGGACTGACAAATTGTGTGTGTGTGTGTGCGCGCGCTAACTGACTAGTGATAGAGAGAGCTGGCGGACTGACTAATTTAGCCCGCGTGTGTGTGTGTGTGTGTGTGTGTGTGTGAGAGAGAGAGAGAGAGAGAGTTGGCTAACTGACTAGTGAGAGAGCTAGACAGTTGGCGGACTGACTGGTGACTGAGACAGAAAGAAACAGAATGATGGCGGACTGACTGGTTTTCAGGTTGATGGGAGGATATCGATTACTGCGCTTTTAGCAAACATGGCCAGCAAGAGTATATTTGCCGTCAGTTAGCATTTAAACTTGCTGTTTATAACAACAGCAACATTGACGAAACTCAGCTAGAGGACTGGAGTAAACACAGTTTTAATTTCTGCATTGAAGTCGAAACGCGAGGGACAGCAGTGAGCCATAAACATGAAGAAATTAGAAGTGAGCGAATCTATGCGCATAGAATACAGTAATTAGTAGTCAGTAAAGCTGTATATCACAGACATGAGCAAATTAGTAGGTGTAAAACTGTATGCGGTAGACATGAGGTAATCAGCAGTGAGAACAATGTCCTATAGACACAGAAGTAATTAGCAGTGACTGAAACCTGTATGCCGCAGGCATGAAGTTATTTGAAGTAATTGAAAACTGCATTCCATAGAATGAAATAATGTGTAGAGAAAACAACTTTGTGCCATGGACATGAGGTAGTAAAACTGTGTCAGAGAGATGGAGTAATTATCAGGAAGTAAAACTATATCTAATAGACCTGAAGTAATTAAACAGAGAGTAAAACGTTGCCAAAATTATGAAGTACTCAATAAAAGTACCCGAAAGACGTGAAGTAATTACTAAAAGTACCCGAAAGACGTGAAGTAATTACTAAATAAAAGTACCCGAAAGACGTGAAGTAATTACTCAATAAAAGTACCCGAAAGACGTGAAGTAAGGTATGGACAAAATGAAGGTCGCCTTTCTGAAAATTTGCTGATCACAGAGAGAAGCTAAATCCCTCGGACACCAGTTACCTTAGAACATGTATTCACAATGTTAATCTTTAGTTACCTGAGGTTTATTAGTAATACCACGGTAACACTACCTGGTATCAGTGAGTCAGCCAAGAAAGAAATGTAAGAAGAAAACACGTGATGACTCATCTAGTCTAGCAAATCAATCATAAAAAACATCCCACTCAGAGTAGTACAACAACCACGCTAACAGTCAATGTTCTCATTGGTGTGATGCTTCATCATCTGCACACCAAGCTCCATACATTCACAGGTCAGTACAACAACCACGCTAACAGTTAATGTTCTCATTGGTCTAATGCTTCATCATCTGCACACCAAGCTCCATACATTCACACGTAGGCCTATACACAGGTCAGTACAACAACCACGCTAACAGTCAATGTTCTCATTGGTCTAATGCTTCATCATCTGCACACCAAGCTCCATACATTCACAGGTCAGTACAACAACCACGCTAACAGTCAATGTTCTCATTGGTGTGATGCTTCATCATCTGCACACCAAGCTCCATACATTCACACGTAGGCCTATACACAGGGCAGTACAACAACCACGCTAACAGTCAATGTTCTCATTGGTCTAATGCTTCATCATCTGCACACCAAGCTCCATACATTCACACGTAGGCCTATACACAGGGCCAGACAGTCACTACAAGTAGCCCCAGAAGATGGCTGGGCTTTGCTTGCAGAAGGGACTGTACCATAAATACAACTTGATATGCCTGTGGCTTGTAGCGCAGGTCTCATATCCATCGTACGTTTTGCAATATCTTCGTCACATTACAGTTGTTGAGATGGCTCAGAAGAAATGCTGGTGTATCTGGTAGCACGGAATGTAGCCTTCACAAACACTGCACCTAAACTCTGTGGAATGCTCTGCCATCGTCACTGCCCACCATCACCTCACCAACCACCTTTCGGAAAAGACTGAAGACTCATTTGTTTACTTAAGACAGACTTAAACAACATAGCACCACTTTTGTCTTTATTATTTTTTACTTTCCTGGGGCCAGTTGCACAACATGTTTCTTAGCCTTAAAACTGTTCTAAAGAAGCAAAATCTCTTCTGAGCCATTTTGATGCATTGCAGAAAAACATACAAAAAATTGCACTGACAGGACGGAAACTCAGACTTAAATAACTTTATCTTACTTAAAGCAGTTTTAGTTTTAAAAATTCTAAAATTGTGGTGTGCACTTTAAACTAATTATCTAACTAGATTTAAGGCCTAAAAATGTTTAAAATTAGAAATGTGTTGTGCAACTGGTCCCTGATATTTTAGTTTTTCTTCTCTTCTGTTTTTGCTGCGCAATGAGCATTCCTTAGAAAAAAGAAAAAAGGTTGGAGACTGGGCGGCAGTTCTTAAAGTCATTGAGGTGTAGGGTGGGCTTCTTTAATAGTGGAGTGACAATGGCATACTTGAAAGGACGAACAGACCCCGTCTACCCTTACCCTAAACATTCATGAAATTGGTTAACTCTAACCCTAACCCTCTAAAAGGGATTAACTCTAACCCTTCAAGAAATTGTAATAACCACAACCCAAGAGATTACTAGTTTTTATTGTAGATCTCGACCTAGCGAGACATAGTTTGTCAGTCTAGTCTATACTCAGCTTAAAGAAGTCTTCTTCCTTGTCCACAAGAATCAGTCGAACAGCTGGTTAACCCTAGTTCATGTAAAGCAATCCAGTCAGGGTCACTCTAGCTTATGTAGCGAACTATAGTAAGACAGAGGAAGCATGGGTCACCGATGGACACATCGGGGTGCACAAGGAAGCAGCCCGTAGTATTGGTGAAGCAGACTGACCTATCCAAGCCAGATGTAGACTGTAAGAAATTTGACAGTTCAGTTTGTCCACAGTAAGTTTTTCACAGTAACCTCCCGTACAGTCTGTCATCAGAAACAACTCGAAGTTTGTTCCCAGTAACCTACTATACAGTCTGTACCCACAAACCTTTGACAAAATGCCGTAGTTGTTGCTTACAATCTCTTGCTTCATGTCCCTGGCAACCTCCCGTACAATCTGTTTACGGTAATCTTCCTTACAGTATGTCCCCGACAAACTCTCTGGCAACCTCCCGTACAATCTGTTTACGGTAATCTCCCTTACAGTATGTCCCCGACAACCTCTCCAAGAATTTGTCTCCTGCAACCATCCCCCATAAGTATTATATCAGTTCATTTGCACTGCTTTCCTTCCGACAGCTTATGAACTCATTATGGGTTTTTTAAAGAGACATTGTGCAGGCAACCTGATGAGCAGCACGACAGACAAGCAAAGAAGATGTCCCCCTATTAGCTCTCTTCTGTTACTAGAACTCTGGTGTGGATCAGAGCATTTGTTTCCTGGATTACAGTTTTACAAATAAGTTGTGCCCACATTCAACACAAGTTCTATAGCACTCTCTCAATCGACTTTATGTATATTTTGCGGTGCATTGTGGATGCAGGTTTCTGTGTATGTATGTTTATGAAGATGCCTAGAAGATGGCTTGTGTGCCTGGTTGCAAAGGGCTTTGAGTTCGGCTGATGCTGTAGAAAGGCGCTATATAAATCTGATGATGATAATGATGAAGTGGAGAGAAATGTTGGATGTTGAAGTGGTTGTAGGGAAATGGATGGCAACGTTAGATGTAGTGTTAGTTATATGAAGTGGATGGCAATGTCGAATTTAGAGCTAAGATTAGAAAAGTCGTGGCAGATGTAGAAGCCAGTGTCCCATGTTACAGGTTCACGAGTTTTTGCTGTTTTTCTTTCCACGCACAACCAGCCAAGCGCTGTTTGGCACAACCTCATTTTCAATACCATTTTCGCTGATGCTTTGAGATGTTAATTATCTGGCACGGTGTTTGAATGGGTGGAGATGTACCTCGGAATGCGTATGGAATGTAAAGACGTGAACGAGAAAAAAAAAAACGAGACGGTGGGTTAGAGGTTACTGACCTCAACTAGAAAGCCTGAAATCATATGTTGCAGTAAGCGAAAGTACAGCTGTTCACTAATAATAATGAGTTTTCTGGGGCCTTCTTGTGTATATCAAATTTGACTGAAACAATCTGTTGCTGGAAGCGAAAGTACAGCTGTTCACCAGAAACGCAAAGTAATGATGAGTTTTCTGGGGCTTTTTGTGACTATCAAATTTCACGCAAATCATCTGTTGGTGTGAGCTAAAGCACAGCTTTTCACTACTAATGATGAGTTGTCTAGCCCTTGTGTATATGAAATTTAACTTGCTTTTCCCCCATTCTAAAAAAAACAGAGAAAGGATCTCTAAAAAGGAAAGATTTACATGGCTAATATTTGTGACAAGGAGATAACTTTGTCAGCAACGGAAAGCCGTCTGTGGTGGGATTGGAGAGGAGATGGGTGCCGCCATGTGAACTCCCTGACAAGATATGATGGTACATAGTAATCGAAATAACATACTGAACTGGTTGAAGCCCAGTGAAAAAAACGACCCAGTAGGTGGCAGGGGTGGTACTCAGTTGGTCACCCATCTCAAACCCCCATAACATGACCGTTATTCAGGTATATGCTCCCACCTCCATTCACGGTGACGAGGCGGTGAAACTGTACTATGAGCAGTTGGATAAGGCTATCCGAGTGATACCGAAAAAGGATATTTCTACCATAGTCGGGGATTTTAAAGTCGTCCCATACGCATATCGGCAATGGCCGGCACAAATCTCAGGTTGGCCCTTGCAAATACCTTTCATTCTCACAAAGAGACATAGCTCGTCATCTGCCACTTTCCTGGTGAGTCGATCCGCAGATAGATCGACTTAATCTTAGTGCTGACGCGCTCTAAACTGAGCATTAACCAGGCGAAGACGAGGGCATATCCGGGGGAGGGGGGGCGGATATCAACAGTGACCATAGCCTCATCCTGTCGACCCTGCAGTTGATGCTATACATAAAGTGTCGCACGACCAATCCGCACCTTTGCTTCGACCTGGTGAAGCTGCAGGACCCTAAAGTTGCCGACCTCTTCTTGGTGCAAGTCGGGGGCGGGGGGGGGGAATTCGCTGTCCTCATCGACTGCGGTGTGGATACCCTTTCGCGCCACATGAAAGAAATACTTTTGCCATGGACCGAAGAGGTTCTTGATCGCCTAATGACGAAGAAACAGGCCTGGATCACAAAGGAAGTTCTAGTCCTTTGAGATCGCCGCCAGGCCTTGAAGGATGAAAAGCTGGGAAAAAAACCTTGAGGCCACCGCTGCTTACAGGAAGATCAACCGCCAGATACGGAAGGGCATGAAGGCAGTCAGGGTAGCCTGGATCGAGGAGCGATGCAGTGCTCACAACACCCTCAAAATCCGGAAGTTCCTGGCCGGGGGTAAAACCTGATTGTTTTATCATCTAACATGATATCGTGGCCAATCAGCAAGTTTACAAAAAGATTCTGCGCCGTTTGCTTCACTCAGTGCGCGAAAAGAGACGAGAGTTGTGGCAGGACAACTCGTGGCTGCTTCACAATGACAATGCATCTGCTCACAAGGTATTCAGCATCCGGCAGATCCTGGCAGAGAAGAACATCGAATGCTGGAGCAATCTCTCTATTCACCTAACCCTGCTCAATATGTGTTTTTTTCTTTTCTCTAAATTCGAAAAGATCATCAAGGTGGACCCGTTCTGAAAGGGTGGAGGCCAGCAAAGGGGCCGTACCGACAGAACTGAGGGGCATCCCAAAAGAATTCTTCCAGCAGTGCATAGAATGATGGCAGAAAAGAATGGAAAAGTGTACAAGACCCGATGGGGCTTACTTTCAAGGGGAAACGATGTCGTTTGCTGTTTGGAATTGAAATGAATGGTCTGTGATACCAGTCCCGTTATTTTTCAGACCCACCTCAAATCTTCAAGAATGACTCTTGACCAGACCTGTGAAACAACAGTTTGCAAACTTGCAAGTTTTGTCAGTGTTCGTAACAAATTTGTAAGTTAAGAGTGTAAAGTACATTAGATACACTTTTTAATTATGTGGTCAGCAGACAGTGTCTGCAATATTTGGAGGGGAGAGAGCTACGTCAGAAAACTGCGACATCCTTCGTTTGGCCTTACCACCCGGCTCTGGTATGAGACCTGCTCAATATTCTCGTAAACTTTCTTCACAGAGTCTGGCACGAGGGGTTTTGGCAGGTGATGCGAAAATTCAACATCGAATAAGGCCTCGTTTAAGTCATCAAAGCACTGTATAACAGCTCAACGAGTACAGTACTGCCGAACAACCAAATAGGAGCTTACTTACTTTCGCACCACAGTAGGGGTACGCCAAGGATGTCCCTTACTTTCTTTATCGCAAAAATAAAATTCAGAAAAAATCCACTATTTTCGAACAAAATGATTTAGATTTCTCGATTAAATTTCTTTTTCACTGTAACATCCTCCTTAAAGTATTCTAGTATTCTATACATGTAAAAACATGCCAAGAAAGTGTTATTCCTAGAAAACATTTACTCTAACAAAAATGTAAGACATCTTGGATGCGAAGATAGCTACAGATAGAGAATAAGTTGTGTTGAATAAGACCTGCAAACGATCTCGACCAACCAGTCTATATTAGAAACAAGAAAATATTTTCACTTTCCCTTACTATTATAAGTAGTTTATGTGACCAAAAGAATCCACTACCCCGGTTACTTCACGTGTCTCTTGCTCATTTGAGAGACTGCGAACAGAAGTTAGCAAGTAATTCACTTGTCATCGTTATTCGACAACAGTCAGTGTGTGGACATTAAATGTAGACAGACTTACATGTAAGGCCAAAGCAGCTCGGGAAATAGAAAACATATCTTGATGATTGAAAGGTCACCAAATATCGCTGTACCAAAGGTCACACAAATGGACAACAAGTTGAAGCCCACTTAGCCTTAAGCGCTGGTCCTTACCTGATGGCCTCGCAGTTACGATGCCCTATTTCCCTGAGTACAGCTAGCTACCTCCAGGCCTGTAGCGATATCAGAAACACATCTGCCATAAGGGCAAAATTCTTGAACTTGAAGCTGCTCTCACCATTCGTAAGTGACACAAGTATGTTGGTGATAAATAACCTGCGATTCAAGCTAGAGCGTGCGAGAATACAACTACCAACATCGGAAAATGTTCTCTCAAACTATTTGTATTTAAACTGGTTTCCCTCTGAATCCTGCAAGCTGAGAATACTTGTGAAATGTTGCTTGGGGGGTATAGAGGACACATACTTACAGCATGAGTGTTCACAATAATCCAGGAATTTCCATCACCTTCAAAGCGAAGCTATCTTTACAAGTTTTTTAAATCATCTTCCCGTGCTCACTGGGAACTCTTTTTTTGTAATATTCTGAACATGCGAATGAGACATGGACAACATGGGCAGCATACGAGGAATAAACAACAGTATTGAATGTTATTTTCCTAATGTAATTAAGACTGTTATTTAGCAACAATTATATAAACTTTGTTTCCCAATCAGATTGTCCTATTATTATTTTATCTAAATGTGGCTACGGTTTTCCTCTAGTGATAAGCTCAGTGTCTTCACTTGAAATCTTCACAACCCCAGTAAGATAACTACCTTTCCCGCTGACTTGGTCATTGAGCATAAGCCGAAATATCAAATCTGAAACAAAACCCTGAAACCCTGAGTATTTACATTGACTATGTCCTTTTATTCTTTTTTTTACTAACTTATCCATCATCTCACACACATACTTGTATGCACACCAGAGCTGAGATCACTTGCTTCGGATGTAGTTTGAAAGCGGGTTCGATTTTCGAAGACTGTATGCTTTTTTCTGACATATCCGAACGGTATTACAATAAACTGTGTGCCAGGTCTGGCCTGCTTTCTTACCTGTTTCCTACACAAAACTAAATGGTTTTCTGCATTTTTCTTTCTTTTGATTAGTTGGGGTTTTCTTTTATTGAAAGAGTACATTAAACAGTCTGTTATTCTAGACTTCAGGGTGCTGTAACATAGCAGCATGTTGGGAGAACTGTATATTTGAAGGCAAACTAACTCTGACGTGTCGGAAGAGCTTCTCCACAAATAACCTTAACGAACCTTCACTCGGTTGTCCACCCATTATGTTAGTAGGGGGCCAGTTGGCGAGCCCGATGGTGAAGAACTCGGTGACGGCTTTGTGGTCATGTGACTTACATACAGCAACTCATAAAGTTTACCATTGCAGCCAGGGGCTAAGGATCCCTGCCTGTATCTTGAGAGAGGTTGAAGGAACTAACCCCTACAGCAACTGATGCTAAGGTGAAATCTCTCGGGAATGCACTTTATGACCAAGGTGCCGGCCAGAGATAATCTCACGATGTCCACATGTGGGCCACCAGGTGCCAGCAACTTGAATGAGTTCCTACTATTTCAATGAGTTTCTCTAAGAGCAGCAAAATCTAAGTGGGTTGGGCGCCGTCAAGTCTCAAGACAAACTGTGTTGTGTGGGGTGAAGACAGGTCGCCTCAGATTTGTACAGGAAGGTAGACAAAATTCACTTGGAGAAAAGATGGGCTCCATTGTGTGTAAAGTAAAGGTAAAGGTCGTCCCTTGATCTGTTCAGGTCGTTGTGGAGTGAGGTGTATTGGCAACAGAAAACCCCAATCATATATCAGCACCAAACGTGAAACGTGGACTCTGCTGACACGGCGATGATAATCCAGGTATTCATGAAGGACCTGAGGAGGTTTCTCCGTATCTCGTACAAAGAACATAAAGCCATGTTTCTGTCTTATTGTCTGTCTAACCACAACTTATGTCTCTTCATATCTACATGTTTCTGTCCTACTGTCTGTCTAACCCTGTCTTATGTCTCCTCATATCAACATGTTTCTGTCTTATAGTCTGTCTAACCCTGTCTTATGTCTCCTCATATCAACATGTTTCTGTCTTACTGTCTGTCTAACCCCTACTTATGTCTCCTCATATCCACATGTTTCTGTCTTACTGTCTGTCTAACCCTGTCTTATGTCTCCTCATATCTACATGCTTCTGTCTTACTATCTGTCTAACCCCTACTTATGTCTCCTCATATCTACATGTTTCTGTCTTACTGTCTGTCTAACCCTGTCTTATGTCTCCTCATATCCACATGTTTCTGTCTTACTATCTGTCTAACCCTGTCTTATGTCTCCTCATATCTACATGCTTCTGTCTTACTATCTGTCTAACCCCTACTTATGTCTCCTCATATCTACATGTTTCTGTCTTACTGTCTGTCTAACCCTTACTTATGTCTCTTCATATCTACATGGTTCTGTCTTATTGTCTGTCTAACCCCTACTTATGTCTCCTCATATCTACATGCTTCTGTCTTACTATCTGTCTAACCCCTACTTATGTCTCTTCATATCTACATGGTTCTGTCTTATTGTCTGTCTAACCCTGTCTTATTTCTCCTCATATCAACATGTTTCTGTCTTACTGTCTGTCTAACCCTTTCTTATGTTCCCTCATATCAACATGTTTCTGTCTTACTGTCTGTCTAACCCTTTCTTATGTCCCCTCATATCAACATGTTTCTGTCTTATTGTCTGTCTAACCCTGTCTTATGTCTCCTCATATCAACATGTTTCTGTCTTGTCTTATGCTCCCCATGACACTTTCTTTTTCTGTCCCTATGTAAACAAGGGATACACAATGAAAACTTGTCTCTTCCCTTCTCTTACTTACAGGAAAGAAAGCAAACGTGTATGTCTGTCTCTGTGTTCTCCCTTCCTTCCCTAGTGTAAAAAGAAAGAAAGCACAAAGAAAGAGAAAAACGCCTGCAGGAAACTGTTCACAGTTTGGCTGCAAGAGGTGTGAGGAAGTTCTTCCCGTTTTTAACCTACTCCACTCTACATAGCGGATGTTGCCTCAGGAACTGGTTGTGTGCATCCCTCCCTCCCCTCCATAACCCTCTTTCTGTTTCACTTTCTCTCATCTCTCTCGCGTAACAAGACTCATTCACGTTTTCTTTCTCGCCTCCTCTAAGCACGTGCGCGCTCACTCGGATAAGAATATGTATAAATATATGTTCGGGAGCGTGTGAGAGAAAGAAAGTCTGTGTGTGTGTGTGTGTGTGTGTGTGTGTGTGTGTGTGTGTGTGTGCATGTATATTTTTGTGTGCATGTATCTGTGCGCGTGTGTGAGTGCGTGAGTGTATGTGTGTGATGATGTGAGTGCGTGTGTGAGTGGGTATGATTGTGCGTGTGTGTGAGTGTGTGTGAGAGTGTGTGTGTGTGTGTGCGTGCGTGGTTGTGTGCGTGTGTGTGTGTTTGGGGGAGGGGGTGTATGTGTGTATGTGTGTGCGTGTGCGTGTGAGTAAGCATCGCGTGCCCGTTTGAGCTATTTCTGGAAGATAGGTTTGAGTCAAGGCACACGTGCCAGGCTGGGCATTGCCGTGTTACTCACCAGACTCCCTCAAGTAGGGTGTTTCTCTGTGTCAGTCAGGAAGTCGCTTGATGTGGCCAAAGGCTGTGACTGCCGCCCGACTGACCATCAGGTCCCTCAGCGAAAACCTTTTGAATAAATTATTGGCCCTCACTTAGGGCTACAGACACTCCGCAGTGAAGTAGTTTATTTCAGACAGTTACTTAATAATTCTATTGCTCAGGTTCTGTTATCAATTAGATGCTGAATTACCCACTCACCCAATTATTCTAACCCATTCTTGATACATTGACTCAGTTAATACTACTGCTAACCCAGTGTGTCTTACGATTTGTCAGTCTGTTTACTCAGTTTCTGTCATGAAGCCACTACGTGGCTAAGAGTTATGACTGTCGAGCATCAATGAGTAGTTTCTCTGTAAAAGATCCCACATCTCCTTATCGTGAATACAAAAAATACCGATAATTTACTGGACGA
The DNA here is from genome assembly GCA_004794655.1 of Marisa cornuarietis. Taxonomy (NCBI): domain Eukaryota; kingdom Metazoa; phylum Mollusca; class Gastropoda; order Architaenioglossa; family Ampullariidae; genus Marisa; species Marisa cornuarietis. Next base: position 1,010,374 of record SMMW01000162.1, read on the forward strand.
TTTCCTCAAGTATCAATACAGTATTTTCATCAGAGAGATCTTCTGTAATGAAGTAATTCGATGTAAGACACCTATTTCACGATAATAATTTTGATGTCAGCTGCTAAATGTAATGCTGTGTAATGCTGTGCCTTTTGTTTTCTGTTTCGTCGTCAGTCCTGTCGTTTTCTTTCGTCCCCTTTGTTCTGTATCCATGTAGTCCATGTCTCTTCCTCGTTTTAAGCGCTAAGAGCATGCTCTCTATGAGTGTAAATATGCGCTATAAAAATCTTCATTATTATTATTATTATTATTATTATTAAATTATTTGCTAACAGAAAATTTCGTTAGATAGTTTCCCTCCAAGGTAAATAATTTTTACTCAACGATTTCAGTGACATTTTAACAGACTGAGAATTTAGAGTTATTTGCTGACTAGAGGTGTTATAAACATCTTCCCTACAGTAAAAGGTAAAGTCGCTGGGGAACCTCACTTTTCTCGTGAGTCCAGTGACCATCTCCTCTCCCTCCCCGCCTTACCTTCCTCAGCCATTTAATTAAGATACCCGTCTACACCAACTAGTCAACTGCTGCGCTACACGGGTATCGAACCGGTGCGCCTCTCAGTTCGGGTGCTAGGGCACTAACCACTCGGCTGTCACAAGATGCTATAATTTCTATCTAAATGGTTTTAACAAGCTAAGGGGAGTGCTTTCCCTTTATTAGGTGTCTGTGTCGTGGATGTGTTTCAAGCTGGATATGGGTGATGGCCCTTCATGTCTTTACTTATCCCGGCTATAGTTTTCTACTTTCTTCTCCTTTGTTGGTTGATTTCTTGTTATCCGCCTCACAACAGGGCAAACTGGCTAGCTCTATTTTCAGGTTAGTAATTAGGATTTCTTAACCGAATTTCCATTTTGTTTTATTTGCTTCGTTATATTTTCAGAGAAGCGAACTTGACTACCAGACACGTACCCACCCACCCATACACACTCACCCACCCTCTCAGCCACCAAGCCACCCACCCAGCCACCCGTCCCCCCCACACACTCTTTCTTTCGTGCATGTATGAGCGCACGCACATTAAAGTACATTTTGTGGCGAAGTGTTTGAAAGAAAAGCAAATGCGTTTTTACCATGTTGCAATATGCACTGGTACTTCTGATGTTAAACTTTTACTTTTACTGACAGATTATTTGTAGACGTGCCTGCCTCTAGTTACGAAACATTGTTTATGTGACAGCCTGCTTGGTCGAAAGGTAATAGTATCCCACTTAGATGATTGATTACTGATTTGTTTACACACTGCTTATACACAGTTTCTACATCTTGTCATGTTTATATTAAGTCGTGTCCTCACTGCTCAAGAAAGTGTTTGACCTAAATGATTGACCCTTCTAACTCACGACCTGACCTTTTTTACTTGGGAAAATATTTCACAACATTATAGAGACAGGCAGTCTAGACCAGCGCCACTACCACTACCACTGCTACAAGCAACATTCAGACATTCACACTGCCACCACCATCACCACACTACAGGATTGACAGTGTAGCGGCTATTCAAAGTTGTTTCCAACTCTCATCACGTCTCTTATCCACAAGACGGTTGTTATCAACTCCAGTACCAACACAATCGTCTCTAAAAGATTATAGTGTACATAGTTGTTCCACAAGTCCCGTACCAAAGCTCATGGCTAAGAAGTACTTTTAACATAAAGTTGTTTCTCAAGATTTATACCAGACTTTAGAATTATCTTGTACTTTTAGCGTTAGCGTTCCTCGAATTCCCAAACAAAGGTAAACTTTATTAATTAATCTTCGAAGCGGTCCCACAACAGTAACAGTACGAGGGTGGAAAAGTCCTTCTGTGCGCATGTGTCCACCAAGATCTGTGTCTATTGTCACAAACAAATGCGTCTTTCAACTCAGTCATTCAAGACAATCGAGAATTCTTTCAACAAAGTCCACAACGATTGCCTTAGACTGCCCGGGTCGTGTGTATTCGCAGCGCGGGCCAAGGGCCTTCACGAGACAGGACACAGCACCCCCCAACTCGATATAACCAGACATAGCCAGATATAACTAGATATAACTAGATAACTGAAACATCACAATGTTCACCAGTCCTGCCTAAGCGGCAAGAAAGTGGTCAGTCAGATGGCCATTGACGACTGGCTTCGTCGTTTGCCGCATGGATGTGAAGGTTACGCGCCTGAAAATGCGATTTACGATGGACGTTTTGTACTGAGCAATTCAATCCAAATCAATGATACTCAACTGAAAGTCCAGATGCACATAGGATAGAAATTGCTGGAGAGAACCGCTGTCTTACTCTGTCTTAGTGCCTCTGGCGAAATGCTGAAACCATCGGTTATTAAGAGGAGTGCGAGACCAAGATACTTTCGTGACCTCGAATATTTGGGTGGATTATCATTTCAATGCCAAAGCATGGTTGGAGACCTCTGTTTTCACAGAATGGACCAAAAAGCTAAACAACAGGATGTCCATTTTGAAACGAAAGATCCTGCTGTTTGTGGACAACTAGTCTACCCATCCTCCCACCCAGCTGACAAATGTGAAAATTGCCATGTCCACCACCCTCCTAACACTTCCTCCCCACTTCCAGCTATGTGATACAGTAATCATTCAGGCTGTGAAACTTGATTAGAGAAAGGTCCATCTTCGTCACCTCATATTTGAAAATTAGCAAGATAAAACAGCACATGTGCAGGTATTTTATAATTTTTATATTCATAATGTTTCATTTTTTTCGTAATTTATTTATTTTATGCATATATATGAGACATGTGTGATGCGTGCAAGCGTGTTCATTGGAAAAAATGGGTTAAAAATCCTACAGTAGTAGGCAGCTCATTGCTAAAATTATGGACAGGTATTGGCTAAATCAGTGACCATCCTGTAGGTCATCTTATGCTTCAAGAAAGCCTGACTCGGCTAACAAGGAAACAGTTCACTGATGTTTCTATAACTGTGTACGTTTTCCTCAACATGATACATTTTTACTTCTTCTTTTTTGTTCTCTCTCTTCTGAAACTCTTCTTGGGCGGTTTTCTGATTATGCTCAGTGGATTCTGTGCTTGTTATGAATTATTTTAGTTTATGTGGAAAGCCTCAAGATGCAGTGATTACTGTGGGGTCAAGTGAGGAGGAAAAATATCGAGAAAGAGGAAATTGGAATGAAATGACTCCACAACCACACCAGTCCGTGGATAAAACGTGGAGAAAGAAGAAGAGAAGATCATATTCTGACCTCATTGTTTCATTTTCTTTATCTGCCATGCAGCTACACCAAACAAATAATAATATTCATGGGGACGAACAATTTAAGTGGCATAGAACTAAGTTTAAAGCAATGTAGCTCGAACCACATGCAAAACACCATGTGGTTATGTAGGTTCGCGTGGAAGAGTGTTTTCTGCTGAATCACGTGGTACATGACTAGCCGGGGTTGAAGTTGTTAGCCTGGCGGTAGCAGTCACAATGGCGACTACCGTAGGTACCAGCACATGCTGTTAGCCGCTGGCATAATGTGGGCGATCGCACAAAGATTGCTCGTTGTTATTTTTGATCAGCTACACAGACTATCATCATCCAATTTATAATGAAAAAAACTAGCTGAACAAGAATTTTTCACTTTGCGGAGTGAACCTCTTACAACATATAAATAAATGAACTCAAATTTGTAGATGTGTACATCCACAGTTCTTGTGTGGACATTAGCCAGTGTATGTCACCAGTTGTTTTATTTTAGTTCATAGTGCGCTGAAACACAAAATCTTCATAACTATTTCCCAAGACATACCAGCTTAGTAGTCAGATGGATCAATAAGATAGGTCCTTTCCTTTATTGACTTAGGCTAAAGTATACTGCTGGTGATTCTTAAGTCTAAGAATTTCTTAAAGTTTTATGAGATTTCTTCTAAAGAAGGTAATAAGTTAGGCGTCGGTGGAATTTGTCGCGTGTCGCATGCTGGCTCAGCCCGGGCTTTACTTCTGAAGAAGGACGGGGGGGGGGGTTGCTGCGTCATTATAATATGACGCAATTTTTGTATTTTGTTTTTTTTTATTTTGACGTAATTGGCACCTGAGCGAAGGGAGAGGCGCTGTTAGAGAAGAGCGAAAAGATAGAGAAAGAAAAAAGCAGAGGAGTTAAAAGACTGTGGAGTAGATGGTGTGACTTTCTTCAGTTGATGATCCGTTGTTCGAGCGGAGTGTGGACTGCCCGTGGGAGACCGTTGCGTGAGCGGGGAACTTTCGTCCGCTGGGGGACTGTGGAGTGAATATAATGACTTTCGTCCGTAGTCTTTTTCTGTAGGGGGGTGGGTCAGGGCAGTGGTAGGCGTCCTCTTTTGTCCCCGGTCCATTGTTTTCATTGTTCTCTTCCTTGTTTCTTTTACATTTTATTATTATTATTATTATTATTATTATTATTATTATTATTATTAAACGTGTATTTGTATTGTCCTCACGTGTGCGTGTCGTTTGTTTTGCACTGGAGAGCGATTGGATTCGTCGCTACACGCGACAGAAGCGAGGACGAAAGCATGAGCATGTAGTGGGATTCTCCAATCACAATGGTGTCATTAAAGACCAACCTGAATGGTTTGCGTTTTTTGAAGATGTCGGTAGATATAGGCAATATCAAACTAACCTGTAAATTTTAGCCTCCCAAACCCATTAGTTAATTAATTATCCGCTACGATTTGTACCTGCGATCAACAAGCACCGCTAACAGTGCACTACGTCACACCAGTGCACCATTCACAACACTGGCAGCCGTCAACACCAAACAGTGTACTACGTCACACTAGTGCACCATTCACAACATTGTCAGACGTCAACACCAAACAGTGTACTACGTCACACTAGTGCACCATTCACAACACTGGCAGCCGTCAACACCAAACAGTGTACTACGTCACACTAGTGCACCATTCACAACACTGACAGCCGTCAACACCAAACAGTGTACTACGTCACACTAGTGCACCATACACAGCATTGTCAGACGTCAACACCAAACAGTGTACTGCGTCACACTAGTGCACCATTCACAACACTGGCAGACGTCAACACCAAACAGTGTGCTACGTCACACTAGTGCACCATACACAACATTGTCAGACGTCAACATCAAACAGTGTACTACGTCACAATAGTGCACATTTCACAACATTGAAAGCCGTCAACCAAACAGTGCACTACGTCACACTAGTGCACCATTCACAACATTGTCAGACGTCAACATCAAACAGTGTACTACGTCACAATAGTGCACCATTCACAACATTGAAAGCCGTCAACCAAACAGTGCACTACGTCACACTAGTGCACCATTCACAACATTGTCAGACATCAACATCAAACAGTGTACTACGTCACACTAGTGCACCATTCACAACATTGCCAGCAGTCAACACCAGACAGAGAGAGAATGAGTGACAGCTCGGATGACGTGGACACTGAAAGTCTGCATGTCTCGTGCTCAAGGGGCAGTTTTTCAGAACCACGAGAAATGCAGACTATTTAACTGGGAACAACTGGCTAGCAAACGTCACAAAATGGACTGGTCGGCTCGTGCAGGACCTGATCAACAGTAAGACTGACATGTGTAGTGTATATTCACACACACTCAACGACGAATACCACTCAAGGGACGAATGAATGAATGAATGACACAAAGTCAACAGAGTTGAAAAGTCTTTCAGCAATACGTCGTCACCGTGAAATTCGTGGTTGAAATTCCAAGTGCCAGTTGTTGTGTTTCAGCAATCCCATCACTCCCGTTCCATTTCAAGCGTCATTTATTGTTCCCTTCAAAAAGCGGGGACTTGAAATCTCTGGCCTGTAAAACAATGGACAAAACGATTCTTTTAGTGCTTGAACGAAGACTAGATCAAAGATCAGACCAAGATCCACCTCTTAGGTGAGAAAGTGAAGCCACGCGGACCCGTATGTGACCCCGGCCACGCCCCCCCCCCCCTGTACCGACGATCGGTGTTTGTGCGATGAGGCTGGTGGTACATGGTGCGCTGCGCCGAGTTTTCAAAACTCTCGAACTAAAGGTTTCCGATTGTTCTCTTTTCTGAAAGATGAAGAGATGTGAGTTAAACAGCTTTTCACAAGATTTAACAAGTCGCATTTATCTTTGGATTTGCCACCTATACTGCTGCTTAGTAGTTTCACTAGTCTTGTCATTTCCAGAGATGTAAGAAGTGGGTGCAGAAGTGCACAGTTCCAACCATGTTTTATGTACCGATTGCACTGAAATAGAATATTTTTTCAGGATGGATAGAAAGAACTGTATCCTAATGGCTCCACGCTTCAGAGAAACACCTTAAGTTACCAGGTTTTACAGTCCTTTACAGTTTGCCTCTCAGGTTGTGTGTGTCAGCTGACATATCAACGATGGTAACTTTAGGAGTGGTATCACAAGAGGCCTCTGAGACTGTTTTCTGTGTTGAACCCACTCATCAACTATTTAATGGATTCATCAGACTAAGCAAGTGTTAGGAACAAGGGTTACCACCCCTGATTGATTGATGTAACGAGGTTGTCACCCTTCTGTATTTTTGGTATGAGTAGGGATTGTCACCCCTGGATTTAATGTTGATATAGGGGGCGTTGTTTAGAAATTGGAACAGAGAGGCAGACGTGAGAGTCTGATACAAGAAAGGATTTGTGAAAGAGGTCAGAATTGATATGTGTGTGGGGAAATATTAACTGTGTGGAGAAATATTAATTGTGTGGAGAAGTATTAACTGTGTGGAGAAATATTAACTGTGTGGAGAAGTATTAACTGTGTGGATTGTCATTGATAAGCGACTGTGTGGTTCCTCGCTTTTCTAATTTTCTCAGCTGCTGTGTGATCTCCTGGGAAAACTGTATAACTGTGTGGAGTATGTTTACCTACTGTGGAATTATTATTGACTTGATCATTTGTCTGCCGTGAAGACAGTCAGAGTTGTTTCGTCGATGTATGCTGTCTGTATGATCAACGCCAGTGAGCAAGACTGTAAGAGTGGAACTGTTTGCCGTGTGAACCCTCCCCCCACCAACAACAGCAAGTCGTATAGGACCCGTCTACAAGGAAGAAAGTGTATGTCCCGTCATCGAAGAAGAGAGAGCTTGAAGAAAAAAAACAGACTTTTAATATAAACCGCTCGCAGGAATATTTAATTTTGAGTGGACTCAGTGTAGGATATTTGCTGTATGATGATTATGGGTTTTTAATTGGAGAAAAATATTTGTGATGAACTTTTCTTTTGTTATTTAGTAAAGACTATATTGTATGTTCACCCGATTATTAGAAACGTTCGAGGCCACGTACAGGTGTTAGTGATTTGTTGTCTGAAAGAATACGCGTGGAACACAGTGTTTGCAGGCGTGCTCTGTGGAGTCTGTGTGTGTCCGAGTGTGTTCCCCAACAGCAAGTTTAGCAGCCAAACGATGCGTGATACCATCTCGGAAAAGTCATGGCTGTCGACACTTAAAAGCAAATCATCCAGTAGGATTGTATGGAAAATTGCTATACAAAGCATGCTTCAACTCTGGGACGATCTTTACAAAACAAAAAGAGGTTAAATTCTTCCACAATAGCAGACTAAACCAAGCCTGCGTTAAAAAACCTCTTTTTCTGTAACACGATGATAAGGTCATGGAGATAATCCAAGTCCCCAGTAATTTCGGTTCTTTCTGTGCCAGGTGATGGTGGTTGGTCTCATCATGCAGTGACAGAAGCAACTGTATCAAAGATGGAGATGACTTTCTCTTGAGGCTGAACAACATCAGTACTCAGTGCACTTCAGTGATTTCTGATGCAAGATATGAGCTAAACAAAAGATGTGAAATCTCCTAGTATGCTTTTACCAACTCTGCCGAGAAACTATTCATTCCCGAGAACAATATTTTAACTTAAATTCCTGGTTACATCGCCAAAATGGTACAAAGGAAATTGTGTGCAGAATGTAAAGAAATTATTACGGGAAAGTAAGAAGAAACCCTTGGGCCAAACAAATCAGACCAAGTTTATTCCAACTACAGCAAATATCATTCTGCCAAATATCTGATTGGGATCACACCACAAGGGTCAATCAGCTACATTTCTGATGCATTTGGTGGCTGGGCTTTACACAAACACGTAATTAAATATACTTCTTTGTTGTTCAATTTAATACCAGGTGATATAATTATGGCCGACAGAGTTTTCAACATTAAAGATGAAGTTCTTTTTTTATCAAGCTAAATTATTAATTCCAGACTTTCCCCATGGGATAAACAGCTACATCCACTTCAAGTTGAAAACATGAGAAAAATAGCCTATGTGCAAATTCATATGAAGAGATTGAGTTATACAGGCTTTGTTCACAAAAGGTTTGGCATTTTGCAGCCTAAACTCCCTATAGACCTGATGACAATAAAGCCTGGTGATGATAATCCAGTCATAGACAAAATAGTTCAGCTTTGTTGCTGCATTGTAAATTTACATAAATCCCTAGTGCCTATTGAGTAGTCATAGTCCAATATTTCTTGAGTTTGAAGTCTGGATTTATTTTCAGAGTGCATTTATTTGCTTGCTCAGAAACTAATTCAGAGCAATATTGATGCCAGAACTTTTTTGTAGATTTTAGATTACCTGACTAATAAACCTCTTTAGTAATCCACATCAGTGATATTATTCAAATTTGGATTTTGACATGTTCCTTCTTAGTCTGTAATGATGTTTTATGTAAAGTTATGTTCTGTCAGCACATATAAAAATTTCCTGAAAAGGGTTATTAAATATGTATTTCAATGTGGAGAAGTTATTAACAAAATATAAAACCAATTATTTACAACACCTTGGTATTGTTTCTATGACTGGCATATACATTTATACATTTCAATATATACGATTAGTATACAATATACAACTATTGCAGTATTTGTCTCAATCATGTATACAAGGACATCAAAACAAACATACATTATTAAAAGTATGAAGTCCGTAGAAAGTATAAACTTTATCATTTCCTGCAGGGGTGGCAAAACACCAAAGCAAGTGTTCTTCTAGTGAAATGTAAACAAGTGCTTCTATTAACTGTGTAGTTTTGATCAAAGTCATCTTGCCATGATAGACTACAAACATGCGGTATATTATGTCACTTGTTCTGGAAGGAGAAATTATGGCGCTCCAAGAAAATTATTAATCACGCTTTATTGCTCAACAGACTCATCTTCAGACAAGGTAGCTATACACATCAGTGTTGGTCACATCAGGCCATGCCATATATATTCTGTCTCTTCCATACTCCTTTTGTTCGATAGTGTACGGATCTAAGACGCCGATCCCTTTTGCTTTAAACTCGTATCTAAGTCTCATGTCGGGTGACAGTGAGCTTGTATAGTCAGTTTGTAAATCAGATGTGGCAACAAACCGATGAGAGTCGCTGAAAACACATCGCGAACAGTGGCCGCTAGGGCGTCAACATGGCGGACAGTGGCAAAGACAAACAACAAACTGATCTCTGAGCAAAAATATAAAAGAACGACATGTCTCAAGCTCTGATTACTAACTTAAGAATACAATTCACATACCTTTAGCTTTGACAATGTTTCAGTGTCCTGCTCACAGCAGTTTGAGCACGTAGAGCAAATTTCCGTCGGCATTTTGAGTTTGCTTTTTCCCACACTATGGCAATGATCGGTTGTCTTCTTCGGCGATATCGTTGATTTTCGCGCCGTCAACAAAACTTGGGGCTCTAGGAATATCACGTGATACACAGTGTGAAACAGCTGTATAACGTTAGAGGCTGAATGGATCTCGCACTTATAATGAAGTGTACATAAGTAGTATACTAAAAAGTTTCTCATATTTCCAGACTTAAGGCCGCTGTGTTGATCTGATTTTAGTAATCGTACAGTTATCGCAGTCAACAGTTTGGGTTGCACTGACCTTTTGTGGCATATTTCGCGTGCACTCCGATTGGCTGAATTTCCGCCCCACCCCCCTCCACTTATATCACGTGGGAAAAAGAATCCCGCGTGCGGGAGACTCGAATCTAATCTGTTGTCAATCAAGCAGGTACCTCATGCTAACTATGGGCTAGTAGTCCCAACATCTCATCTGGTAACGTTGGTGGAGGAACTTGAAATCATATTCAGAAAATCTCAACAGCTCCTCCACATGCACCGAGTGAGAGCTCGATTTCTGGAATGTTTTGAACAGACATCGAGTTCGCACATGTGTCCCTCCAGCAAATGCAAACCAGGTAGTCTTGTTACGGCTACACTTTACACTGAAAGAAAACAACAGACATTTCTCTGAAAGGAAAAACAGAAAAATGTTAAAACTGCAACATCTGTAAATATACGAGTACATATTTTATATTTTTGCAAAGGCACTGGGTGTCAAGAGGTTTTAGATATGTAACAACCATAATGTCGTCGTGTGAAAAAAATCTGTCCAATTAGAGTAACTTGCGAAACCTATGCTAATGTAGACTTTACACGTTTCATTTTATTTTATTTTCTTGTTTTTCTTCTAAATTTGAAAAGTTGCACCTTCCTAATATGTTTTCACGCTCTGTTTCTGAAAAGTATGAAAGCGTGCGCGCCTCTGTGTGTGTGTGTGTGGCTTCAACCTTTTATATAAGAGTGGAGCATCTTGGTATGATCTTTGGACTAGATATGTGCATCTCGGGCAACTCATCGCATCGACACAGCGATGTGGCTAGAAATTTAGAAGTATGAAACCAAACAGCTGTTTTCGTCAAGTTTTCTGACACTTGGTTATCCTCAGTTCGATAGTAAGGCGCCTCTAGGCAGCGGATGGGCGAATGAACTCGATATGTGCAAATGAGCTTCAAAATAAGCCTGGTTTCCATGGACCAACGAGCATCCACAGACCAGCTAACCGTATTCCTACCAGAATGGGGTGGGACAGCAGATAGTAAGTACTGACAGTAGAAAATAGCCCACGTGTCCAGTGACGAGTCCACCACGTGATAAAGAACTGTGGTATACACTTTGTCAAGCTAAACCAACTGTGTTACCCGGACAGTAGGTACGGACCGTCTTCTAAGGGCAGGTAGCCCTGAAGAAATCCAAAGTCATGAAGAAGGATGTGTTGGACCACTCGGTGCACTCTTATTAATCACAACACCACGCAACAACAACGATTTTGACACATGAAACAGAATCGACAAGAATGGTGCTCATTCTGTAAAGTTCCACGCCTCACGAGAATCTACCTCCAGTGCCGGGGTCCAAGCCTCAAGGAAATCCATCCCAAGTGACTGGAGGTCTCTTCAACCCATTATGTGCAGCCAGGAGACGCGGAAGGTAATAAACTGGTCAACGTGCCATCCAAATAGTAAACGTACCATCAAAATCAAACATTATCTCAATATGACCATCATGCAATGAAATGCAGAGGAGTTTCACTGAATTACCTGCAGGGTATTGCACTACAGCTGTATCAGCGTCTGACCTATTTTAAAAATTCGCTAGAGAAAATGCCATTCAGAATTATGGGGTACCAGGCCTATCGACAGTGAAGAAAGATGGAGTAATGATTTAGTCATTTACTGATTTGTCTCTTGACTGCTACTAGTCGTCTTGGAGAGCTGAGAGCACATGGATAGACGGGGCAGCTGACAAAGCTCGCGACTCACGCCTGTCAGTCAGTCCACTCCTTCAACTTCGTACCCCAGTTCTTCCTCTGGTCACCTTACCGTTGACCTCCTTCCAATGTACGTTGAAAAGCAGTCTTTGGCAGTCTCGTGCCTGGTCACATGGTACGTTAAAGAACAGTCTTCAGCAGAGTCTCGAGCCGAGTTACATGGTTCAAACACACCAGCAAATGCCGCTTGGTTGTCGCAATTCTGGTGTCCTGCGAGTGTGGCAGTCGTGTCTCGCACAAAGTCATTGGTCTTATAATCTCTGTATGAGACCCGGAGCAGCCTCCTCAGGGCTTGTGGCTTCATGTCCTCTGTATGAGATCTGAAGCAGCCTTCGCAGGCTTTTGTTCTCAAATACCTGGATTCTCCACTCGGTATCAGCAATCAGAGTCTCCGTCAAGCAGGATCGGTACATTGTAAAGCTGTAAGTGACCAGTGCATTTACTCAGCAAGAGAACGGAAAAACCTCTGTCCTGGAGTTGTCATGCCCTGGTGCAATAGGTAAATAAACATTGAATCTCTCTAGCAGGTGTCATGGCCTGGTGTAATAGGTAAACAAACATGGAATGCCTCTAGCAGGTGTCATGCACTTGTGCAATAGATCAATAAACATTGACCGTCACTAGCAGGTGTCATGGCCTGGTGCAATAAATAAATAAACATTGAATGTCTCTAGCAGGTGTCATGCCCTGGTGCAATAAGTAAACATTGAATGTCTCTAGCAGGTGTCATGGGCTGGTGCAATACTATTCAATACGGTCAAATAAAATGCCGGAAGTTCTATGCCGTGTATCCCTAAGCGAGGGACATGACAAGATTCACTGTTCGTGTTACTGTGTATTTGATGTTGCTGGGAGGCCTATCACGATTATTACTACTATCACTATCATCACTATCACTACTATGAAACAATCTACACAACCAGCGATTTAAGGATTTCTCCATCACGTGACTCATTTAACCACCGATCCAGTCATCTGTTCAACAGCCTTTGTGCTCGTAGCCACAGACATTGAGTTCGACATTTTGACACTTCATTCTCGCCATCGCCATTGGCATGTGGTAACTTTGATGGGAAGCAACAATGGCCTAAATAAGGTTCTAGGGTGGCTTGTTGACAGGCCTGACACCTTGTCACAGATATCGCTGTGGTCGCAGGCCTCAGCCCAAGTGGAAGAACGAAAAAGCGTGAGTGACGTCAGTTTGTCTGAATGCGTGTGGATGACATCAAAAAGATGTGTGACGTGAGAGAGAGAATCGGGGGGGGGGAGAGAGAAAATAAGAAAAGGCGAGAGAGTGAGACGTTGAACTGAGCAGGGATGACATTTTGTTTAAACCCGGATGCTAAATGCCAAGTCGTTTGCACCAAAATATTGTTGTGTATTCAAGAGCCAAAGCCGAGTCGTTGTGCCTGTATGTATACGTAGAGGTGCGCTTTGCTGTTGGTAGTAATGTTAATTTGAGAGGACGCATCAACGCCTAGCCGGTACGTCTGTGATCGTTGTAATACCGTGAGGAATATTTCAGTTGAGGATATTCTAAATCCCAGTTTTGCATTGGATTATATGTGTGGAGAGCAGTTGGATAATTACCGGAACATTTTAGTTGAGGATTTTCTAACTCCAAGTTTTGCATTGGATTCCATGTGTGGAGAGCAATTGGAAAATTACTTTTGCGTAGACATCTTGGAAGAAGATTGAAGCGCTTAGTTAAAGTTCTGACTGTTGTTAGTGAACAGAGGATGTGTATACTGAAATATGTTTCAAGAAAGGTTATAGATCGTCGTTAGGAATTTTTTTAGTACGTTATTTTGTGTTGTTTAGTAAAAGTAGACAGATCTGCTCAGGTAAGTCATTTTATTCTTTTTGTGTAAAAGAAGACGTATTTGTCTGGCCCGTGCATGTGATTGGAAGACAGAGAGTGAGAGTCACGACGCAGGGTTGTGACAGACCTCTTATGCAAGAGAAGGGGGTTCAGTCACCTGTCCCCCACAGAGCTTGTAGGAGGGGGTAAAGGGTCAATAAGGGGTGATCTTTCTGTCTCGTCGTTGCTGGATATTTGATGATTGGATGATGATTGAGTGACGAATGGCATCCCTCGTTGTATATGTCTGTGCGAATGTGCAAAGTGAAATAAGGAAACGAGAGCCTTGCCAGACACTTACTTCTCTGCAGGACGTCAGCGTGAACGGAGCAACCGGTCAGCAGTCGAAACGACTTCAGCTTCTAACACCAACTTCCCTTATTTCTCGAGAGGGAGTCTGAAGCCAAGAGGGTAAGACTTGGGAGAAAGGACGCTGGGTTAGAGACCTTGACACAAGGGGGCGAGTTAGTGACGAGGAACTGTCAGGACTTCCTGCTGTTACCAGGGAAATCAAAAGGCTGCGTGACCAAGACCTGCACTACCTGTGAGAGGTAGACGTTCGACGCCAAGGTCGTGAGAAGTCGTCGTCTCAAGGAGGAGAACGTCTGCTGGGTTCACCCTCACTCCAAAGGACCAGAGAACTTCACATCAGAGTGGTGTTTGTTCGGCGGATGCACGTGGCACTGCAGTCGTCAGAGACACCACGTGTGTGCCCCTGGAACGGGACAGGCTCGACTGTGTGTCGCCGGGGTAGCACCGGAGCAGTCCTCGCTCTCTGATGTGGTTGACAGATCGAGCGAGGAGGACGACAGACAGTCGGACAAACATTTCAAGGGAAAGTCAGCGGCCTGTAGTGATTGTCGGCCGGAGTATTGGTCTCCAGTAACCAACAGCGTGGACTCACAAATACAAGAACAGCTGTAACAGCAGAGTTATGTTGATGCGTGTTTGAGAGCGAATGGTAGATTAGAGAGAGGTAACAGCACTGTAATAGTGGAAGTAAGTTTACCACGGAAAGTACTGGGACATCTCTAGACCAAACTTTTTATCTTATGTATCATTGCATGTTTGTTATGTTAACTAAATATTATATTATTATAAAATGACATGTCGTCGAGTCTTGTGTTCGGGGAACAGCAGGGGTGGGAGCTCGTGAGCCTCGTAGTGAAAATTGAGAGATCGACGTGTGATTATCGTATGTTTGGCTCCCCTGCAACTTCATGTAGACGTGGGTACCAGGAGTTAAACCTAACTATCGCCCACGGGCCAGGTTTCCCGGTTCCTCGGGGCCAGTGTTTACGTTTTCGGCTTAAAACCAGGAATACTGCAACAGTCTTCATCTTTGTTGGGCTGACCTTGTTTCCGTCCCGTTTTCTGCCACAAGTTTTGCATTCTCTCAGCCTGCTTATTGTCTTCAATACCGACGTGGGCGGGAATCCAATGTGTACAGTTTTTAGACAATTGATATTTGTTAAGTACTGCTGTCAGCTTAGGTAGATGTTGGTATCTGTTAGAGTTAGCAGTCTACAGTACAGATGACATCTGGAAGACGACCTGTGAACTTCCCTAACAATCAGGGTTACTTTCCACGCCTTGTCAAGGCGCTTGATCTGTAACGGTGGTGCTCTCTGCTTTGAGGTACAACTTCAGGCGCTAGTTGATGGTGGTAAATAAACATTGAATGTTTCTAGGAGGTTTCATGGCCTGGTACAATAGGTAAATAAACATTGAAGTGTCTCTAGGAGTAGTGTCAGGCACTAGTTGATGATGGTAAATAAACATTGAATGTTTCTAGGAGGTTTCATGGCCTGGTACAATAGGTAAATAAACATTGAACGTCTCTAGGAAGTGTCTTTAGGAGCAGTGTCAGGCGCTAGTTGATGCGCTTTAAGGTCTAACATAGCTTGTCAGGCTGATGGCATGGTACGAGTAGCTCAGGACATTTCTTCTTCACATTTTTAGAGTCGGGGGGGGGGGTAACCTGGTCTCTTTTCACAGCTGGCGGCTCCTGACCTACGTTGTAGCTTAGATGAAATATGTCTACAATTACCAAAGTGTTGAAGCATCGTGTTTGTGATCTTGACTGGGCCGGGAGATTTCAGTTATTTGATGGCGTTCTTCAGTTCACACATAGTGATGTATTTAGCCATGTTTATTTGCTGTTAATTACTGTTCTTCTCTTCTGATTTTTTTATTGCAGGCTCTAAGGACTGGTGACCTTAATTCTGTGTCAATAGGTTTGGGCAAAAATCCTAAGCAGTTGTTGTCCCAGTCAGTGCTTCTTAAAGCGTGCTCTCCAGTGAACACAACACCTTATACACGACAGCTAAATTCATCTGTCCAGACCAGGGCAGATGATCATTTTCCGTCTCAGGACAGTACACAAGGTAGATGCACCACGTACACCAGAAGCTACATCCTGTGTCATCCCAGTGTGCTCTGTGGAGACACAGAAAAGACTACGTAGCACATTCTGTAGCAGTGTAGGTTCCTCCAGGAACTGAGGACAGAGTCCTTGCCTTTGTCGGTAACTCTCGGTGTCAAGCTATACGGCTCCTCCCGTGGAGGCACTGATCTCATCCCCAGAGCTGATCTCCAGGTCATATCAAGCAAACGACAGCAATGACATCATCAAGTGTTCACTGGGCAAGCTATGAGCACAGCAAAGCCTACTCATACCTAGAAGTTTGGTAGTGGCAGTGGTATGATGTGGGCGAAATAGCTGCTTTCATCAGGTGCTTGCCACAGCAATGTTCACCTTTAAATAGAAATCTAGCATTGGCGGGGGTGGGGTGTGTACCGTCAGCTACGACTCGCCCGCTGCCCTGCCGTGCATTGCTGTAATAATCCCAAGCTAACGGTCAAATTGTTTCAGAAATTTTAATGGGGAAATTATCACTAAACGGAGTTGAACATTTATGTCTTAATATTTATTCTAATTTACTGCTTAAGGTTGCAGGCATTTCATTGCGTTATTGATTGAATTAGACCCTATATAAAGTGGGCCCTTATTGATTGAAGTGGGCCCTATAAATGCGCACGAGGTTGCATGTGAGTGTGTGTGTGTGTGTCTGTAAGTGTGTGTGTGTGTGTGTGTGTTGTCTGTCAGGGGTGTGTGGTGGGTGTGGGTGTGTGTGCATGCGCTCGCGTCTCGCAGGCAGCTGACCGGCCAGGGTCACAAGGACGGCTGTTTGCGCCAATTCACGGCATTACCCCAGTGAGAAAACTCATAGCCACTGCTCGTTTGTCTCTTCTTCCCGTATTTCTAGTCTGACAAAAACCAGTTACACAACAACATTCGCGCCAAGACGTGTCGTCAGTCTGCGAGTGCTGTCAAGGAAAAGGTACCACTGCAAGAATTCTCCCGAGTGAGTATCAGTAAAAATGAGAGTTGTACACTTGGGCCTGACACCTTCGTCTATGCTGATTTGCTGGTCGTCAGGCACGTGTCTCTTGTTGCTGACAATAATTTGTCAGCCACTACAGCCAGTCTTTGGCAACCTCTCTTCAAACTCCACTTTTGAAGGTGAGCTACACTATCTTACAATATTATCTGTGCTCTTAATCAATTCACATGGTCAGCTATAGTGAATTTCTATCTATAGTCAATCATCTAAATTATCTTCGTCAGCTGTCATCTAAAAGTAAGCATTTCACTGTCCTGACACAGACAGATGTATTTTAAAAAATAATCAAGCTGAGCTACTTTATTTTTGTCATCTATAATCATCTTAATATTATAAAGATCAACTACATTATTTTAATCACCTGCATTGTAAATATGATGAAGCTGCGCTACGTTTTCTTTGCCAGCTGTAATATTAATATCAAGGTGAGCTACACTATCAGCTCTGACCTGAATATAAATATTTTACAAGCTGACGTAGCCATCTGTCAGGGATTTTCTACTTGTCTGCCTGTTTGTCTGTGTGTTTGGAAGTTTAGTCTGTCTCTGAGCTTCATTGTGGATTTCCCTTGTATATATATATATATATAGAGAGAGAGCTATATAACTTACAGTATTTAGTCACTAAGGCGCCAAACGTATAGAAGTTATTTTTCTCACTGTAACTTTGACAAGGAACTGTTAAATGTATCAAAGGAATCCCATGATAACTGTTTTCTGTATTAAACATGTTATAAATGTCATTATGCCCTATATTCCGCTATCGCAAGTCTCTAATATTTCGACCAAAATCAGTCTTGATCAACTAACACCCATATATATATATATATACACACACGCACAATATAGATATTCATATGCGTACACTGTGTTTATGATATACACACACTGTCTATATATAAATATACGCTTCCAATACGTTTATATATACGTACATTGTGGGTGTATACAACTATTTATACACGTACACTGTGTTTTCTATATAAATATACTGATATAAGTAGACTGTGCTTAAACAAGCTGCACGCATGCATCTTCATAGAACAGACCATCATGCAAACACCACATACCTGTGCAACGTGTCCAGAGTTACTTCACCGCTGGCTATCGAACAATCATGAAGCTGCTATTGGTGAGAAAACTGACGGGCTAGCTGGCAAAGAAAAATAACTTGAAGTTCGTTTCCGACGCCCTGTCCACTTTATTAACATCACGTACAATCAGAAGTAACGAAGCAGGTGACCGAAAACACCAGCGGCTTCAGCCCAGACATCAAAGTAAAAGGAAATAAGTTAGAGACAGCCCTCTACCTCTGACATTGATGAAGACTTCGTGACAAAACATTGACCCAAGAACAGCCTGGACAACACCAGCGCTTATGAAGAAGTCTGCCTGGAAGATCAGTATTCCTTTGTCTTCTATTACATATCGACGTGGTGTTGATACGTTCTTACATCAACAGGGATTGCAATAAAACCTGCAAGTCTTCAGTTTCGATTAGTTGGGCAGGAGCCACTATTAGGAAGAAGATAAAGATAAGTTTCTTATCATCCTATAAAAGTGTTATAAGAATAATGATAGCAACAGCCTCGCTCAGGACACGAAACTGTTCTACATGTTACTTCATGGATAGTAACATGTCCCCCTTCCTCATACAGTATAAGTCATTTGACATACCTAAAAGCAGAACCATTCTGCTCTGGGCTCTTGTGATGTTGAATGACGTCATGTAAACTGAAATACTTGGCATTTGTAACTAAACATATATTGAATGATCTCATGTAAGCTGAAATAGTTGGCATTTGTAACTAAACATATATTGAATGATCTCATGTAAGCTGAAATAGTTGGCATTTGTAACTAAGCTTATATTGAATGATCTCATGTAAGCTGAAATAGTTGGCATTTGTAACTAAACTTATATTGAATGATCTCATGTAAACTGAGATACTTGGCATTTGTAGCTAAACTTATATTGAATGATCTCATGTAAGCTGAAATACTCGACATTTGTAACTAAGCTTATATTGAATGACCTCATGTAAGCTGAAATACTTGACCTCATGTAAGCAGAAATACTTGGCATTTGTAACTAAACATAACTGTTAGCGTAAGCTGCTTGAACGTAGTGTATGTAGCTACTATTGCTCCTTTAATGGTTACAATTATTCTTCTCTTATAAGATATTATTCTCACAATAGTTTTGCTGAATCTATTATAGAACAACACTAGTATGCGAAGGTCAAAATATGCCGCTGAGCTCTTTAATAGACAACAACGGTATGTGAAGAGGTTGAAATATGGCTATGAACACTTCTCCACTGCTGATGTTTACTTTTCATACGTAACGTAACCCTGTTGCTCGAGAATCTTGAAGAGCTGATTGTATCATGTGTATATTAATCATCTTCATTGGGACTAGAATTAGACAGATTTATCTTTTTTTCTGATGCGTACGTGTGTGTGTGTGTGTGTGTGTGTGTGTGTGTGTGAATAAGTGATTTTGTCAAATCAGTCATTATCTCTAACTCACATATGGCATACATATATATATATATTACTGATAACACAATCTCCGACACAATGGATCTGAAGAAAACATCGATGTTTAATTTCATGTAAAATGTCAGCAACAGTATAAATCTACAGTATTCATCTCGAGTAAAAAAATAACTACATGGTAATAATATGCCCTTACCCTTTTCGAGCTCTTTTCAGTTTGAACACAGGCCTGATACAAGGCTGAATACTAGCATCAGGTTACTTTCCTAGTTGGCAAAGGCAGGAATCGATTGAAACAAGACCTCGTCTGGCGCAGGGGATGATGGCTAAAAAGGGAAGTGGGCCAGGTGAATGCTCACAACCGATGTAGGAGGAATTTCTTGCGTGGGTAGAGTACACGTCATATTTCAAACCCATTGTTACCTTTTGATTGAGGTCTGTACGTGTAGGCCATTACCTGTCATAGTCACCATATTTGTCATAGCAGTGAGAGAAACCAGAGCGAAAATCGTCAAGAAATTATAAACTACTAACTTTATGACTAGCACTAGTACCGTTACTAGCCAAGCATTTGACATGTTGTCAACTCGTCGCTGTTCATCTTTCACACATACATTTAGTACTTGACATCATTCATACAATATGTACATCTTGCTATTGTCATATATATCTATATATATGTATTGACTCGGACATCTGCCTACCATTATATCACATGATAGGTGTGAATTGACAATGTGACACATGCCATGGGAAAAGTTTGTACGTTCTTTGTGCTCTTCTGTCCTGCATGTGCTAGGAATACCGGTGCTTGTTGTACTGAACTGGTTAAAGTTAACACTAACCCTAACCCTTCTGTACTAGGAGTACCGCAGCTTGTTATACTGATAGGGTAAGGGTTAGTGTTAACTCGTGTGTTAGCAATACCGGAACTTCTTATACTGATAAGGTAAGGGTTAGTGTTGACTCGTGTGTTAGCAATACCGGAGCTTGTTATACTGATAGGGTAAGGGTTAGTGTTAACTCGTGTGTTAGTAATAGCGGTGCTTGTTATACTGATAGTGTAAGGGTTAGTGTTAACTCGTGTGTTAGTAATAGCGGTGCTTGTTATACTGATAGGGTAAGGGTTAGTGTTAACTCGTGTGTTAGTAATACCGGAGCTTGTTATACTGATAGTGCGCGGACTCTTTGGCAAGATCAGCATGTGTTCAGTGAACTGCGCAAATAGCAGGTTTGCCCTAATCATGAAAATGACTGCTCCACCTAACCGTTTGACGGTCATTTCCTGAACGGCTATCCTGCGCCATGTTTTTCCATGCCACCCCCGCGTCTGGGGACACTGTGGCTGAAGAGGGAGCCTTGAGAGAGGAGCAATATCCATTTGCTGTCATCCTATTGCTTAGCAGCGAGTGACACATTCAGTAACAGACATGCTTGTGGTTTTGAGATGACGTGGCCTTTCCACTTGCCTCCCTGGTGGGCAGGTCCATGTCGTTACAACACGTGGTCCATCGCAACTCATTTCTATGATGTATCAACAGTGAATATTGAACCTCCCATCCCGTAGTGCGTGAGTCAAACATACATCCCCACCGGATTTACGGATGAATTCTGATAGGTTTTGATCATATCAACTGGTAAAAGGTAGAAAGTGTTCTCAGCGCGAGCAAAGTTCTCTAAAAGTCGTCATCGTATAATCTGCTTTGAAATGTAGTCCTGAGTAAGCAAAATCCTCTAAAAGGCGAGATCATATATATTGATAAGACTTTGGTGGGAATTTCTCTCAGCGAGAGCAGTCCTTGAAAGGTGATTATGGTGCAGACTGAGAACACGTTGCTTGAAGGTGCTAACCCTAGTGAGCAAAGTGCTCCTCCCAGCTTTCTGTTGAACTACCTTCGTAGTATATAAGTATACTTAAACAGTATACACGTATATCATATAAGTATATACATATATCCGTAATTAAGTATATATACTGAAATAGTATTCAATCAGGTAAACAATTGCCCAGTTAAACTGTTTATTAATAAACAATATTCTGTTTTTTGTTTACTTGTCAGTTGTCACAACATACAATCAACAAGTGGTGTCACAACAAACATATACAAAGACCAGACACCAAGCACAGTATCAGCCACAAACAAATGGAGAGAGAGCAAGAATGGTGTAATTATTAAAATTTTAAGCTTCAAAACAACTATCAAATATACAGTGATGATACTCGACATAGCAGGTGTCTTGATGTAAAGAGAACAAGTGTTCCAAATGTAATGACACAAACAGACTACATACAAACATGCACGATGTGTTGTTAGTCTTGTTACTGTACCACACATTCGAGGAAAACGCTGGTGTTTCTGCGAGGTGGTCATACACAGCAAACATGAAAACTTAATTTTCTGTAAGTTACATTGCTTGGGGGCTGATCTTTACAAACTCTCACACTACAGGAATCTCGTCCTGTCTGTAAGTTACAATGCTAGGGGGCGATCAGTACAAACTCTCTCACTACAGGAATCTCGTCCTGTCTGTAAGTTACAATGCTAGGGGGCTGATGTGTACAAACTCTCTCACTACAGGAAGCTCGTCCTGTCTGTAAGTTACAATGCTAGGGGGCGATCAGTACAAACTCTTTCACTACAGGAAGCTCAATTCCTGTCTGTAAGTTACAATACTAGCTGGGGCTGATCTGTACAAACTCTCTCACTACAGGAAGCTCAATTCCTGTCTGTAAGTTACAATGCTAGGGGGCTGATCAGTACAAACTCTCTCACTACAGGAAGCTCAAGTCCTGTCTGTAAGTTACAATGCTAGGGGGCTGATCAGTACAAACTCTCTCACTACAGGAAGCTCAATTCCTGTCTGTAAGTTACAATGCTAGGGGGCTCATCTGTACAAACTCTCACACTACAGGAAGCTCAATTCCTGTCTGTAAGTTACAATACTAGTTGGGGCTGATCTGTAAAAACTCTCTCACTACAGGAAGCTCAATTCCTGTCTGTAAGTTACAATGCTAGGGGGCTCATCTGTACAAACTCTCACACTACAGGAAGCTCTATTCCTGTTTGTATGTTACAATACTAGCTGGGGATGATCTGTACAAACTCTCTCACTACAGGAAGCTCAATTCCTGTCTGTAAGTTACAATGCTAGGGGGCTGATCTGTACAAACTCTCTCACTACAGGAAGCTCAATTCCTGTCTGTAAGTTACAATACTAGCTGGGGTTGATCTGTACAAACTCTCTCACTACAGGAAGCTCAATTCCTGTCTGTAAGTTACAATGCTAGGGGGCGATCAGTACAAACTTTCTCACTACAGGAATCTCTATTCCTGTCTGTAAGTTACAATGCTAGGGGGCGATCAGTACAAACTCTCTCACTACAGGAAGCTCAATTCCTGTCTGTAAGTTACAATGCTAGGGGGCGATCAGTACAAACTCTCTCACTACAGGAAGCTCAATTCCTGTCTGTAAGTTACAATACTAGCTGGGGCTGATCTGTACAAACTCTCTCACTACAGGAAGCTCAATTCCTGTCTGTAAGTTACAATGCCAAGGGGCTGATCTGTACAAACTCTCTCACTACAGGAAGCTCAATTCCTGTCTGTAAGTTACAATGCTAGGGGGCTCATCTGTACAAACTCTTACACTACAGGAAGCTCTATTCCTGTTTGTATGTTACAATACTAGCTGGGGATGATCTGTACAAACTCTCTCACTACAGGAAGCTCAATTCCTGTCTGTAAGTTACAATACTAGCTGGGGTTGATCTGTACAAACTTTCTCACTACAGGAAGCTCAATTCCTGTCTGTAAGTTACAATGCTAGGGGCGATCAGTACAAACTTTCTCACTACAGGAATCTCTATTCCTGTCTGTAAGTTACAATGCTAGGGGGCTGATCTGTACAAACTCTCTCACTACAGGAAGCTCAATTCCTGTCTGTAAGTTACAATGCTAGGGGGCTGATCAGTACAAACTCTCTCACTACAGGAAGCTCAATTCCTGTCTGTAAGTTACAATGCCAGGGGGCTGATCTTTACAAACTCTCTCACTACAGGAAGCTCAAGTCCTGTCTGTAAGTTACAATGCTAGGGGGCTCATCTGTACAAACTCTCACACTACAGGAAGCTCAATTCCTGTCTGTAAGTTACAATACAAGTTGGGGCTGATCTGTAAAAACTCTCTCACTACAGGAAGCTCAATTCCTGTCTGTAAGTTACAATGCTAGGGGGCTGATCAATACAAACTCTCTCACTACAGGAAGCTCAATTCCTGTCTGTAAGTTACAATACTAGCTGGGGTTGATCTGTACAAACTTTCTCACTACAGGAAGCTCAATTCCTGTCTGTAAGTTACAATGCTAGGGGGCGATCAGTACAAACTTTCTCACTACAGGAATCTCTATTCCTGTCTGTAAGTTACAATGCTAGGGGGCTGATCTGTACAAACTCTCTCACTACAGGAAGCTCAATTCCTGTCTGTAAGTTACAATGCTAGGGGGCTGATCAGTACAAACTCTCTCACTACAGGAAGCTCAATTCCTGTCTGTAAGTTACAATGCCAAGGGGCTGATCTGTACAAACTCTCTCACTACAGGAAGCTCAATTCCTGTCTGTAAGTTACAATGCTAGGGGGCTCATCTGTACAAACTCTTACACTACAGGAAGCTCTATTCCTGTTTGTATGTTACAATACTAGCTGGGGATGATCTGTACAAACTCTCTCACTACAGGAAGCTCAATTCCTGTCTGTAAGTTACAATGCTAGGGGGCTGATCTGTACAAACTCTCTCACTACAGGAAGCTCAATTCCTGTCTGTAAGTTACAATACTAGCTGGGGTTGATCTGTACAAACTTTCTCACTACAGGAAGCTCAATTCCTGTCTGTAAGTTACAATGCTAGGGGGCGATCAGTACAAACTTTCTCACTACAGGAATCTCAATTCCTGTCTGTAAGTTACAATGCTAGGGGGCTGATCTGTACAAACTCTCTCACTACAGGAAGCTCAATTCCTGTCTGTAAGTTACAATGCTAGGGGGCTGATCAGTACAAACTCTCTCACTACAGGAAGCTCAATTCCTGTCTGTAAGTTACAATGCCAGGGGGCTGATCTTTACAAACTCTTTCACTACAGGAAGCTCAATTCCTGTCTGTAAGTTACAATGCTAGGGGGCTCATCTGTACAAACTCTCACACTACAGGAAGCTCAATTCCTGTCTGTAAGTTACAATACAAGTTGGGGCTGATCTGTAAAAACTCTCTCACTACAGGAAGCTCAATTCCTGTCTGTAAGTTACAATGCTAGGGGGCTGATCAATACAAACTCTCTCACTACAGGAAGCTCAATTCCTGTCTGTAAGTTACAATACTAGCTGGGGTTGATCTGTACAAACTTTTTCACTACAGGAAGCTCAATTCCTGTCTGTAAGTTACAATGCTAGGGGGCGATCAGTACAAACTTTCTCACTACAGGAATCTCAATTCCTGTCTGTAAGTTACAATGCTAGGGGGCTGATCAATACAAACTCTCTCACTACAGGAAGCTCAATTCCTGTCTGTAAGTTACAATGCTAGGGGGCGATCAGTACAAACTCTCTCACTACAGGAAGCTCAATTCCTGTCTGTAAGTTACAATACTAGCTGGGGCTGATCTGTACAAACTCTCTCACTACAGGAAGCTCAATTCCTGTCTGTAAGTTACAATGCCAAGGGGCTGATCTGTACAAACTCTCTCACTACAGGAAGCTCAATTCCTGTCTGTAAGTTACAATGCTAGGGGGCTCATCTGTACAAACTCTTACACTACAGGAAGCTCTATTCCTGTTTGTATGTTACAATACTAGCTGGGGATGATCTGTACAAACTCTCTCACTACAGGAAGCTCAATTCCTGTCTGTAAGTTACAATGCTAGGGGGCTGATCTGTACAAACTCTCTCACTACAGGAAGCTCAATTCCTGTCTGTAAGTTACAATACTAGCTGGGGTTGATCTGTACAAACTTTCTCACTACAGGAAGCTCAATTCCTGTCTGTAAGTTACAATGCTAGGGGGCGATCAGTACAAACTTTCTCACTACAGGAATCTCAATTCCTGTCTGTAAGTTACAATGCTAGGGGGCTGATCTGTACAAACTCTCTCACTACAGGAAGCTCAATTCCTGTCTGTAAGTTACAATGCCAGGGGGCTGATCTTTACAAACTCTCTCACTACAGGAAGCTCAATTCCTGTCTGTAAGTTACAATGCTAGGGGGCTCATCTGTACAAACTCTCACACTACAGGAAGCTCAATTCCTGTCTGTAAGTTACAATACAAGTTGGGGCTGATCTGTAAAAACTCTCTCACTACAGGAAGCTCAATTCCTGTCTGTAAGTTACAATGCTAGGGGGCTGATCAATACAAACTCTCTCACTACAGGAAGCTCAATTCCTGTCTGTAAGTTACAATACTAGCTGGGGTTGATCTGTACAAACTTTTTCACTACAGGAAGCTCAATTCCTGTCTGTAAGTTACAATGCTAGGGGGCGATCAGTACAAACTTTCTCACTACAGGAATCTCAATTCCTGTCTGTAAGTTACAATGCTAGGGGGCTGATCAATACAAACTCTCTCACTACAGGAAGCTCAATTCCTGTCTGTAAGTTACAATGCTAGGGGGCTGATCTGTACAAACTCTATCACTACAGGAAGCTCAATTCCTGTCTGTAAGTTACAATGCTAGGGGGCGATCAATACAAACTTTCTCACTAAAGTAAGCTAAATTTTTGTCTGTAAGTTAAAATGTTGGGGCTGTCATTGCAAATGTTTACAAACTTTCTTACTAGAAGAAACTTCTTTGACGTGTATTACAGCGATGGTGAGAGATACATAAAAGTTCCGGGTATGTAAAATCAACACTCAGGTCTGTAGGTGGGGTTCATTTACGCCATTCTTTTCGTTGCGAATTTTATATTACTGAACAATTAAGCGTATCTCATATTCCTTCTGACATTACTTGTTCTCAAATAATATTCTCGGCTGATTCATTCTGTCCTAATCTGAAAATCCTAGCCCTAGTGCTTTGTATTATTTTTATAGTTTCAAATGTATAGTGGTTACTGTGAATGCTCGACTGATGACAGCAGAAACTTAAAACTCCCTCAATGCCGACTGCCTCGTGTGAAGGGATAATTCATTGAAACCTTTCACATTTAGTACTAACCGAGTTGGATAATTAACTACTTGGCGTCCTCTGTATGAGCGGCAAGTGTATGGGAGTAGACATTGCTCATGGGATAATTCTCTCGGGCTGTGATATTTGCTTTCCTGTCATCACACATTTATTACGCAAAGCAGACAGTTGTTTTCGTGAACAAACGGCTTCTTGGCCAGAGGAACTTAATGAGGGATAGAGAGAGGACTAGGTTATATGCCAGTTAATCCCTAACCCAGCTAATAATCAGCATTTCAGCGTGAGGGTTAGTGGCAAGTAACCTACTCCGAAACAAAGGGTTAGGGTTAGTGGCAAGTAACCTACTCTGAAACAAAGGGTTAGGGTTAGGGATAGGGTTAGGGTTAGTGGCAAGTAACCTACTCTGAAACAAAGGGTGCGGCTGAATGTGGCTCTAGATTTCATGTCACCCACAGGAATGAAGCCTTTACGGCTACAAGTGGCTTAGCAGGCATCATGATGCATATGAGGCAAAAGACAGACGATTAAAAGGGCGGACACTAATTTACTCTAACCCTAACCCTGACACCAATGTTACCCTGACCCTAACACTAATTTTACCATAACGAGAGCATTAATTTTACCCTAAGCTCGACACTAATTGTACCCTAAGCTCGACACTAATTGTACCCTGACCCGTGACGCACACGGTGCTGGTAGACTTACTGCTACACCCATTGTCTTGAGACTGTGTCCACATATTTAACATCCCTACTAGCGAAATATGATGTGATTATTGCACAGTCGCGAGGCTTCCAAGGCACTTAACGACTGCCATGACACCATTTATGTTGCTCCACTTTAACAGCCTGACGTATACCAATAGAGGAGGACACACCGAAGGATTTTAACTGAAGAATACTGAGTCACTGTGCAATCGAAACCAGAGAACAGGTAGCAGTAAGAACTATGTGGGAGTGGTGGCAACGAGATGAGGGGGAGCTTTAAATCAATAAAAGTGAGTGGCCTTTTTGTATTGCGATCAAATTTCATTGGAAGAATGAGTTTTTATTCCGTCTCGGGACGAGGCGTTGTGTTCCCAGGTAAAACACAAACCATGTTGCTGACACCCACGCTGCACGCGCTGACAATTAGACACTGAAAGGCCCTTGAAAGTCTCGTGCACCTTTAGCCTCCTCTACACTTCCAGGGTTTGGCGGCTTATGAGTCAGTCGCTTCTCGCTAAGATCTGGTATTCATGTCGATTCGAGAAATTAGCAGCCCTTTAAAATTCTATCGGTTTGCTTATAAACAACAACAAAAAGCCTCCGCGGAGCGCGTCTTATTTATGTTTATTCCAGAGACAGAGCATAACTACAAATTGACTAATTTAAGAATAAGATTATTGGATCCTGAGAAATATAGCACTGCACATGCTCACAAGACATCTAATTGGACTTCGGACAGTTTAGATTGAGAGCATTTCTGTCGTTTATACATCCAAATATGAACTAAGATTTCGGAATTGACCAAGAGACCCTCATTGAAGGATGTTTTTGTTTTGAAGAAGGGGTGGGGAACCTTTTTCCCTCAAAGGATCATTGGATATTTATAGCATCATTTGTGGGCCATACAAAAGATCATTTGGATATTTATAATATTTCTGGGTCATGCAAAATTATCGACTTAAAATTTATCCTGCAATAAATGATCATATGGAAGTTTCGCCGCGGCTGCGCTAAGACTTTTGCAAAGTATGTAGTTGCCGCCTGCCTGGCACTGACTGTCCTCTGAGTCACCACAATACACGGCGCGGGCAGGCGACGAGAAGCATAGTGTCTATCCCTTCATTCATCCTATGCGCTCTGTCTTTCCAGTGATGGGGGTTCCTTACTTTTCTCTCAAAATTTACGGTATTGCTATGATTCCCTTCATATAATGTTGCTGTAAAAAAGCTAATAGATTTACTGAATTTTGAGCGTCGCCTGTGGCTGTCTTGGGCTCACTAGACCAAATAATTTCGCGGGCCGAACGATCCCCACCTCTGTTTTAAAAGAGAGGTTTAACATAAATTATAAAACTAGCTTCTCAAGCCTTCTTGAAGCGATGCCAAATTTCGTATCTGCTTTTTTCACTTGTACAGGAGGGTACAGATCCCTTGTCATCAAACGCTCTGGTTTACTTTTGTCTTTCAAAAGGTAAGAAACTTGTCTTTATTTCATACACATTATTTCGTTTGTACCAAGTTAATCACGAAGATTTATTTTTGACACGTTATAAATAGAGTAAAAAGTACTTTTATAGTTCCTTATAATTAGTTGAAACAACAAACATATGTTGTCAGGTATAATCAGTGACTAATAAAGGATTATTTGTAGAGATTCCCAATGTTTCAATATTTTTCTCATTGCTCTAAATAGTAAAATTCACAATCAAAAATCAGGTTATCAGTCGTATTTTTATTTTCTATTATACATGACTTACAAAACACTCAAAACAATTAGCACTCATTAATTGGTTGTTTCAGACCTTTAGAGTCATAGGTTAAAGAGCTGCCAGGTGACGATTTTAGAATAATCTCTTTGTTTTTCACCGTCTTGTGGTCTTTTTTGAGTAATCTGTGGGTTTTCTGGGTAATCTGTGTGTTTCCACTGTCTCGCAGTGTTTCATTAGGTTGTCTCTATGTGTATTTTACCTGTATTGCACTTTTTTGCGGCAGGATTTCCATGTTTTCCATTGTTTTGTGATATTTTCGGGACAAACTCTGTAATGTTTATAAAGTCTTCAAGTGTATTACGCATGAGTTTTATTAACCACATATCACAACTCAAAACAGATGTACACATTCTTATATCTGTTAAGCTTTAGAATGTTGCCACTTCCTCAGTCTAGGCTCCGACTTCTACACATAAAGATAAGAAAGTGGAAAACTTCTACGATCAGGTAAAAAGGGTCAAAAACATAGTACTGAGCAGACATCATAATCATATTCGTTGGCGCCTCATGGGTTAGGTCGGCTCAGACACGTACCAGCGACGCATAGGAAGAGAAGGAAACTTTGGCCCTACGTGAAACAAACAACAGAAGCCTCGTACAGTTTGCACAGATCTACACAAAGAATGTGGAGGATATTTCGACACTCCTCACATGGTTTGATTCTTAACCATATCATATACATCCTGCTAGCAAGGCGATTCAAATCCACATCAGAAGTGCAAAAACAGGATCATATCCTGGCATCTCCTGGGGCCTGACAGTGAAGCTAAAACTCAATCCAATCACTTTATTCGCTGTAACTTACGGTGACACAAGCCCTACACAATCAGCCCCCGCCCCATTATTTGCTTTAACAGCGTGACTCAAACCCTACCCAATCAAATCTCCTCATTCGTTGTAACAGCGTGAGTCAACCCCTAGCTAATCAACCCCTATTATTTGCCTTAACTCAACGTGACTCTAACCCTAGACAATAAAACTCCTTTCTTCGTTGTAACTTACCGCACGACTTAAACGTTGTGGAAATGTTTAATTCATTTATTCATTTATTCATTCTAACCCTGGCTGGTACCGATCATTGATTTGATGCTCGTAAGCCAGTTCTGCCAGTCTAACCCTAACCCACACTCCAAGGTACCTTAAAGGACAGTCTTTGACAAGGTTTCGTGCTAGGTCACATGGCCAAAGTATAAGTTGCTCGTGTTCTACAACTGTTACTACCATGCTTCAAACAAAATCATTGGTTCTATGTTTTTTTGTACAAGATCCTTCACCTGGATTGATTCCTCTCTCCGTAGCAGCAAACAGGGTTCACACTTCCGTAAAGCAGGATCGGTACAACGTGGGACGAAATCTTCGGGGGTCATTTGGGTGGTAAATTCACCGGCTTGAACACGGTGGATTGATGCTAAAGAGGTGTAACTTTCAACAGCCCAACAGACGTTAGGGAAGTAGAGGAAAAGGAAGCAGCATTGGAACACGAATGATATCCTATATCTCTGTGAGCAAAGGAGGGCCTTAAAGAATTAAAGAAAAAAGCAACCCTGAAGGCATGATAAACAAGATGGTTGTCGAGGATATCAAGAAAGCGATAAAGGTAGCTGAGATCTAAGTTGAGGGAACGACGCGAGTTCACATAAAAATGGCCTACCAGCTACTAAAGATGCTCATCAAGACAGATCACTACAAAAAGTAAGTTACTCAAGACAAAAAAAAATTCCTTTCTATACTACGATGGTGTATTGAATATTGTAGTGATCTGTACACCTTCCAACTGAAAACAGACGCTTATGTCATCCAAAACGGCATAAACAGACTAAAACCAGCAACCCGAAAGACCTTCCAGTCCTAAAGGTACAGGTCTAGATAGATGTGAACAATTTAAAGGTAGAGAAGTCATTTAGCGTTGACAATGTCTCATCACTGGGGAGCGATAGAAGCAACAAAACCCTTACTGCTTTGTCCCAAAGATTTTGTTAATGCAAAGAAAGTCCTAAAGAATAGACTTAGTCACTAGTGATACCATAGACTTAGTCACTAGTGCTACCCCTTATAAAGAACGGAAACACCAAAACGTTCCGTATTTACAGAACCATCAGTTTAGTCAGCTACCCAGGCAAAGTCATGCGATAGTTTGTCATTCGTCTTGTGACTGGTACAGGTTGTTTGGGAGAGTATGTAGATAAACGCAGCCTGTCACTCCTACCTGTCTTGGGCGATACTTAGCAGGTCTTGCACAGCACGACCAGGCCAGTCCTTCACCTTCGTAAGCGAGTTCTTCTGGCCACGGCGGCGTTGACCTCCGTCCAAAATACCTTGAAGAACAGTCTTTGACAGAGTATTGTGCCGGATTACTTGGTCAACCATCTTACCCCACTTGACTTTGCAATTGGGGAGTCCTGATGTCCAACAAGTGCGGTGACCAAAGTTCGTACAAAGACATTAGTTTTCTTAATGTTTTAGTAAAATTTTTTGTGCAAAGATATTTCTTTGTATTTTTTTAATTTATTTTTTTCATTTATTCCATAATGCACGAGAGAGACCCATATGCAATCTGCGCTTTGCAGACGACATTAAACTATAAATCATGACATGCTTTCGGTAAAAGAGCAAAGACGGACTAACCTATAATTACAATGGGGCTAGCTCACCTCTTTCTAGAGCACGTACTTCATAAGCTTGAACTCAGTCCTGATCACCAGAAAATATTTGCGGCTTGAGACAGTTTGAAATTTTAGATAGCTGTATTTGAAAAGCAACAGCTTTTATCACACAAACCTAAATGTGTGTACATGTGAAAAAAGATAAATATTGCAAGCTTATACCTTTAGCTAATATAAATTCTTATCATAATAATGTGAAATAAGTAGACACGTCTGACTGGTAACCGTGCAGACCACGTAGAAGCACATTTGAGCACATCTTCAACTGTCGTCTTCTTATAGAAAAGCATCTTCAGCACCAGCGGAACCTTTACAACAACTTCATTGACTTTAAAAAGGCATTCGACAGAGTCTGGCACGAGGGGCTATGTCATGTGATGCAAAAATTGACACAAAAGGCTTTGTCCAAGTCGTTAAAGAGTTGTATAACTCAACGAATACAGTAATGCTGATCAACCAAATAGGAGCTTACTTTCGCACCTCAGAAGGGTGATTAATGTCCACAATCACCGGTACTCTTCAATATCTTCTCGGAGAACATTATGCTTTGAGTTCTTCATGACCATCATACTTCTGTTTCAATTGGTGGAAGGCCAATCTGCAACCTACGCTTTGCAGATGACAGATCTATTAGCAGGTACTAACAAAGAACTGCAAGATCTCACTAACAGACTGAGCAAAGGTTTCATCAATGGCAACGGCAAAGCACAGATCTTTATGAACCGGGTGCAGCTGGAAGAGGAAAGCAGCTTCAAATACTTGGGAGCCACCCTCTCCAAGGATGGCAGCTCCACGCGAGATATCCGCATCAGGATGGCAACAGCAACAGCAGCAATGGCTAGACTAGATAGGATCTGGCATAGCCACAAGATAAGGTTCACTACCAAGTACAGGCTATACAAATCCCTGGTAGTACCGATCCTGCTCTACGGATGTGACACGTGGACTCTGCTCGCCGAAGCAGAAAGGAAAATCCAGACATTCGAGAACAAGTGTCTGAGGAGGCTGCTCCGGATCTCATACAAAGAACATAAAACCAACGACTTTGTAAGAAACAAGATGACAAGTAGACGAGTAGACGATGATCTCCTTTTGTAGCAAACCGTGCAACAAAGGGGGACCAGCATTGAGGTGACAGCCAACAGAGAGGAAAGGGGAGAGAAGCCAGCGAATGATAACAACGGTGATACTAGTGTTACTAATGTACGTGTGCTAAACTGGAACATCGATGTAATGAGTAAGGTCAGTGAAGCAGAATTTATTCAGTACATAAACACATTTGATATTGTGTGTCCAACAGAGACATTCCTAGAGGGCAACACAAAACTCGAATGTTTCTCTTTGTTCAGGTCTTTGCCCAGGCTTCAAAACATTCTGTGCATGACAATAAACCCAACGGCGGTGTGCTGGTTATGGTAAAAAGTAGATATGAAAACCACTTACAGAGGAGTGATATACCATATGATAACACTGTATTGCTGAAATTGGACAGGCATGGATTTGGATATGATAGGGACATATTCTGTTGTGGTGTGTACGTGCCGCCGAGTACGTCACCATATTATAAACAAGCTCATGTATCTGTTAAGTGTGCTATTAGTAACCAGGAACAGTACATTCTCGATTGTGTGCAAAGTGTGGGGCATCCCTATTATTATATAGCTATGGGCGATTTTAATGCTAGGACTGGAAATGTATGTCCGTCCTTACCGGATGTAGAAGACACAGATGGTCTTGTGTTGAAAGACATTTTGAGGCAAACCAACAGTCCCAAGATCAGTTTCACACTTTGGTAGAATACTGTTAAAATTGTGTGCGACTTGTGATCTTACTATTTTGAACGGTGCATGTCCAGGGGACGAAGCAGGTTATTTTATACACTTTAAACAGTCGACAGAGTAATATGGAGTAATGACAAAAAACACCTATTTCTAGAAGCTTTGCAAACTGAAAGTTTTGGAAAAACAATAGCAGAAGCGATTAGCCCTATCGAAACATCTGTTGATGGATCAGTTTGATGACTGACAGCCGGGTTTCCCCTTGCCTCAGAGTGTATGAAGCGAAAGGTTTGTAAAGGATATAACAACAGCAGATGGTTAGACGCTGAGTGCCACATGACTAGAAGAGCAGCTCGAAAATATTTTAGGAAATTTCGTCGCTCAGAAGCAGAACACAACAGCAAAATATACGTAGAGAATAGGAAAAAGTACAGGAAAATGATAAGAGATAAGCGTAAGTAATTTAAGCAGGAAGCGATACCCTCTTTAATGTCAAACTTATCCAGTTCTCAGGCATTCTGGCGTGAGGTTAAAACCTTTGTCAATAAACCCACCCTTGAATCTGCTATCGATAAAGAGCATCAGTTACTAAATTTTCAACGAATTATGAAAGGTGATCCCTCGTCTTACCCAACATATGGAGACATTCCTGATGATAACAGACGATGTGACAGGTGTAGAATCTCTTGATAAGCCAATAATGGTGGAAGAGATTCAATGCGCAGCAAAGCATCTGAAATCAGGTAAAGCAGCAGGTCCAGATGGCATATTAGCGGAGTGCTATAGGAGCTATATCATTATTCCTTGTCCTACTTTTCAATAGAATATTTGACATCGCCCAGTACCCTGAGGTACTGAGGTGTTATTGTCACTGCATAAAAGTGATGATTGTGATAATCCGGACAATCACAAGGTATATCCTTAATATTTTTAGGTAAAGCATTTCCCATATTTTAAACTAAAGACTTACAGATTAGGCCGAAGACAACAAGAAGATTGTAGAAGAGCTAAGTGGCTTCCGATCAGGACTCTCTACCATTGATAATATTTTTGTGCTTTATTCAGTTGTACAGAAGTACCTGTTGGAAAAGTATGGAAATATGTACGTTTGTTTTATTGATCTTAAGAAAGCTTTTGATAATAAATCGAAATGTTCTATGGAACGTTCTCCAAACTACAGGAGTCAGTTGTAAAATGCTGATGATGTTCCAAAGCATGTAAAAAAGGTTAAGTCTTGTATAAGATGTAGAGATACTCTTACTATTGGATTGACTGGTTGGTATGAGTCAGACAATGATGTACTCTCTCACCCATATTGTTTTCCTTCTTTATTAATGAACTTGCGGTAGAAATATGTAGTAATGGTGTACATGGCATACAGATTATCCCGGATGTGGTACAACTGTTAATATTATTATTTGCTGATGACATTGCACTTATGTCACATTCAAGTAGTGGTCTTCAAAAGCAAATTAATATGCTAAAACAATTTGCAGGTAACTTTGATATGTCAGTTAACCTGCAGAAAACAAATGGTATTCAGGAAGGGGGGTTTTCTGGGTGCTAAGGGATCTTGCCACTACGGAAACCAGAAACTGGAGATCGCCAATTCTTATAAAAATTTGGGCTTTTACTTTACCACGAAACTTTCCCTTACTTGTGCAGTAACTGACTTAGCATCCAAAGCAAAGGACTAGCCAGCTCTTGCGGAGCCTGTGGAAACTAAGTGACAGTATTGCTAGAGAGTTTTTTTCCAAAATATATGATATGCAGATTGCTCCTATTTGACTGTATGGATCTGAAATGTGGGGCTACCAGGTTTTTGATGTGCTAGAAAAAGTTTACTTATTTGCTTGTTAAAGATTTCTAGGAGTGGGGCTGAATACACGAAATAAAATTATTTATGGTGATCTTGGTAGATTTCCAATATGCATACTATCCAGAGTAATGTGTATCAAATAGTGACTTAGGCTTGTTAATATGCCAGAGGATAGATTGCCATGTAAAAGCCACAAAATGCTGTTACATGTGCAAGAATTAGGAAAGTGCAACTGGGCTCACCACGTGAAAGAATTGTTGTGTGTAAATGGTGTTGGACTTGAAAGGTTACAGCAGGGTGTAGGCAGTGTTAATATATTTATACCCACATTCCGACAACGATTGAAAGACTGTTTTGCCCAGAACTGGCATGTGATGTGGAGAACAGTTCACGCTTAGAAGTGTATGCATTGTATGAAAGCTATCTCCTGCCCGAACGATACATTGACCTCTAGCAACTGAAACGTTTTACAGCAGCTTACATCCACTTTAGATTTGGAATATCTGATATAACAACACATAAGTTACGATACAGAAGTGATGTGGCCCCACGAGACGTGGCATGTCCCCTGTGTAGAGTAGAAATCGAGGATGAAGCTCACGTACCTTTTTCTGTAAAGCTTATTACAAAATCAGAAAACAAGTCCCAGCACTGCAAGGTGTGCACCTACAGACCTCAACAGTGTGTCGCGGGTCATGGGAGACAACTCTGATGAAACCATGAGGCAGATTTCACCTTTTCTATTTAGTGTTTTTAAACTGCGCGATGCTGGTTTTAAACAAGATGAACGCAAACAATATTGATTGCTATACAACCAGTGATGTTATTGTGGGTACCTTCACGTTCACACGTGTACTATGGAGCTGCTCATTATTTCTGTTCGCCACAGAGAAGACTTTAGCACTTACTCTTACTCTATCAGCTCATGACAATGGTATTTAGATGATTGTATTTATATTTGAATATTGATGACCTTCCCCTTGACAGGAAGCCAATGGTAGTGTCAATAAACGATCAAATCAAATCAAATCTCTCATACACTCACGTACTAACGTACCCACGAACACATGCACGCACGCACACACAGACACAAGAAATAAGTGAATCTCGTCCTTGGTTGACACGTATATTTTGCTGTTTTTGCGTGTGAATGTGTCAACCAAGCACAAAATGGACTTATTTTGTGGCAGAATTATCGCAAAGATGATGATTTGGTCGAATCGACTATAGGCAGAGGGCAAATGTACTATGGGCTGTGGTCGAATTGACTACTGGTTTTGGTCGTAGTCGAGTCGACTTGTGGCGCGGTCGAAGCGAACAGTTCCTAGTATGACTACCCCATTCTTTTACGTTAACCACCCAGGTATTTTCTGTCTTTCTAGGCGTTGATCACCTTTCAAGGTACCATGAAAGAGGTTCTGTCCAGAGCTTTGTCCCGAGCTAATCTATACTCACTTGAGCCACTTCTGTGCTAGGTTTGGTAGTCTCAGTGGTAACGACCGTGGTCTGCACGTGTTCTTTAGTCTTACATTTCATGTAGAAAATTTGGAGCCATTTTCTCAGACACTTGGTCTCCCATTCTTTGATTCTCCTCTCCGTACCTGCAAGCGTTGTTCACGTCTAACATCCATATAACATGAAGGGGACTATTAGAGTGTTACGGATGGAGATGGTGGTGTTGTCTCCGTATTTGAATTAACGGCGTAACATAGGACCCAGATGCCTATGCCGTCGTCAAATGGCTCGTTATGGGTCCACGATCCGCGGTGCCAATCTCTCTCAAGAAACAGCCCTCACAGCCAAGCCGCTTAGCAAAACACTTTATTTACAGCAAATGTCTCCTCTCTGGCATTACACGCTGGCAACCGGTGACACACAGTCCTACTAACACAGTTACAACAGCTCTCCACAACCTCGGACCTCTCAGCGACACGTACGCTAGCTACACACGTCACGCTCGCCTGACCACGACAACCAACACTCTAACGGCAACACAGTCTCTCTACTGCTGTCGCTCGCTTCAACCTTTCTGTCTGCTGCAACCTCGTCTTCTTCTCTTCTTTCTCCTCCTTTTTTTGACGCTCACTCACACCGCTTATATATACATGTACACAGTTCTCTAGAATTATCCAGCACCTGCCCGTCACGCATGCGCGCTCCCACACCGAACAATCCAGGTACTAAGTCTTGCATCAGTCTCACTCGCTCAGGCACACACTAGAACAGTCTAGATACGCTTTGTCCTCGCCGCGCTGGCCGCTGCTGGACAGGTCAGCCGGGGTCAAATACCACAACAAAGCAATGGCGGCGCCGGTTTACACCTCGCGCACACCGCTACACTATTTAATTCGTAACATATCCCCCTACTTCAAGAAGAAATTCCGCAGGACTTTCTTCAAACAAAACATACGAATTAAATGTACATCTCTCACAACTCAATTATAAAACAGCAACAACTACGTTTCTACGACCACACATACATCAACATTATCCCATTACTCACTGTTTGTCAACATCGTTACATTTCCACTACTCATACATTCAGTTACATCTACAGCTCCACTAACGCTAGCAATATTAATGACATTATTCAACGCTTACTTAAAATTTCTCGAACACAAGATCGATTAACACCAATTTCTGCAAGCATGAAGTCTTATTCAACACAGTCTTTCTTTACCACGACAGACTCAGTTCTTTACACACAGTCACAGGTCAGTTCCATTTCCTATATCCGTTCGCACACCGCCAATCTGTTACCAGTCTGTTATCTTCCGCGCCAACCGCACGGTACCTTGGCTCGTGATGGTGACGTGGCCTCACTCCTCTCGGTCCCTCCTCCAGACTCGGTGCTGCAGGTCGCTGACGATATCCCCTCTCCCCAAATCGTCTTTCCCCACCGAACGCTGGCGCTCTAACCCTGCTGAATGATGCCCGTCTCGTTGTCTGACCCTCCCGGTCTCTTGATGGTCTTAACACAATTTCCTCTGGCATCTGCGAGTAAGGGACACCAATGTCTCTTGCTCCTGGAATGTTGCCAATTATCAAGTCGTACGGCGGGTCGTCTACACACGCTGCCGTCACCCGACCTCGAAAATACGGCGTCGACACCTCGACCTCTGCGTCTGGCACCTGTTGGGTGTGGCCGTGGCAACACCGTAGGCTGGACACTCGCCCCGTGTACTGCCCTCGCGGTACGAGGCTCCTCCTGACAATGACACCATTACAACCAGTGTCTCTCAGCACCGACACCGTTTTGTGGCCGATCCTGCCGACCGCAGTTCTTATGCCACCTTCTTTGGCGCTCGCCACAACCGCCAGAGCGCAGTCCACCACCGGCAGTTCTTGACTGGTAGACCCTGCGCGGTTCTCTCTTCCATTGCCGTTCCTCACACTCTGTCTGCTCTCAATCAACGCAACGTTGGCTGACGTCATCGCTCGGTGAGCATACTGATCACCGCTCTCTTCAAACAACCTGCGGCTGGACCTTTGCTTATTCAATCCACCCGGACACACCACTGCCTTGTGACCTCTCCCTCCGCACGAGAAGCAATGCTGGTCTTTATTCGTTCTCTCGGGGACAGCGGATGATGGTGGAGGAGTCACAGGCGACGGATCCCCTGATTCACAAGCAAAACTTCTCCCCTGAGATTGCAAATATCTCATTGCAGCATTTGAAAGTGCTTTCAGGCTCTGATCTTCCTGCTGTTGCAAGAAGACAGCCACGTCCTTGGGGCAGGCTTCGATAAATTGTTCTTTAAGGACAATATATGAAAGTCCTTCAAAGTCCTTTTCTTGCCCGGCCAGCTCGATCCATCTGTGTAAGTACCCTCTAATTCTTTCTACGAACTGCTCAGGGCTCTCACCTTTCTCTGGCTTGCTGGCACGAAAACGGTGTCTAAATCCGTTTTCCGTGAAATCATAGCCACTCAATAAAGCTTGCTTCAGCTCATCATAGTCTTGAGCTGCTTCTGCTGGCATGCGGGAGTAAATATCCAGTGCATGCCCTGACAACAGTGCACTCAGTGACACTGCCCACTCTATTCGCGGCCAACTGGACAACTCGGCATGGCGCTCGAAACGTTGCAAATAACTGTCCATACTGTCTTTTCCATCAACGAACTTTGGCAGTCTTGGCCTCTCATGTTTCATAGACACTTCTGAGCTGGTGACTGCTGGTCTCAGTCGCGCCATCTCTAGTTCGTGCGCTCGTTGTCTTTCTCTTTCTTCATGTTCAAGTTGTAGCTGCAGTTTTTTAAACTCTCGTTCTGCAGCTCTTTCTTCTCTCTCCCTATCCTTCTGTTCTCTCTCCCTATCCTTCTGCTCCTTCTCTTTCTGTTCCAAAAACTTTCTTAATTCGTCTCCTTCGAGACCCAACTCCTTGCCTATCTTCACCAAATTCATCACGTGTTCCATGATTACACGTTATACGTCGCTTCCTATCTCAAAACGAGAGAGAATTCACTTACAGTTTCTGTCTTGACTGTCGCAGCTATTCTTGTAGCAGAGCAGGTTGACGATGCAGATCTCGGACGATGCCCCCAGATGTTACGGATGGAGATGGTGGTGTTGTCTCCGTATTTGAATTAACGGCGTAACATAGGACCCAGATGCCTATGCCGTCGTCAAATGGCTCGTTATGGGTCCACGATCCGCGGTGCCAATCTCTCTCAAGAAAACAGCCCTCACAGCCAAGCCGCTTAGCAAAACACTTTATTTACAGCAAATGTCTCCTCTCTGGCATTACACGCTGGCAACCGGTGACACACAGTCCTACTAACACAGTTACAACAGCTCTCCACAACCTCTGACCTCTCAGCGACACGTACGCTAGCTACACACGTCACGCTCGCCTGACCACGACAACCAACACTCTAACGGCAACACAGTCTCTCTACTGCTGTCGCTCGCTTCAACCTTTCTGTCTGCTGCAACCTCGTCTTCTTCTCTTCTTTCTCCTCCTTTTTTTGACGCTCACTCACACCGCTTATATATACATGTACACAGTTCTCTAGAATTATCCAGCACCTGCCCGTCACGCATGCGCGCTCCCACACCGAACAATCCAGATACTAAGTCTTGCATCAGTCTCACTCGCTCAGGCACACACTAGAACAGTCTAGATACGCTTTGTCCTCGCCGCGCTGGCCGCTGCTGGACAGGTCAGCCGGGGTCAAATACCACAACAAAGCAATGGCGGCGCCGGCTTACACCTCGCGCACACCGCTACACTATTTAATTCGTAACATAGAGTATAGCACATCCTGTTCATGGTAGGAAACCTGATGGTATTCTTCACAAGATCCAGTCCAACCTAGCAATTACAACTGTCGCTGTTCCATCCCTGATGTGGATTTTTGTTGTGCAACTGCCACCTTTGGTAATAGTGGCGCCCAGATACTCGAAACTGCTTACTTCTTCGAGTTCTTTGTAAATACAGGACGACCAGTCCAGTCTTTGATGTTCGTAAGTCAGTTCTTTCTCTGACAATCGCGGCGTCGGCCACCTTCCAAGGTGCGTTGAAGGATAGTCTTCGACAAGGTGTCGTGCCGGGTCACGTGACCAAAAAAGACCAGCTTACGTCACTTGACTGATGATAGTAGAGGTTCCTGGTGTCCTACCAGTGTGGCCATCTTGTTTCTTACAAATTCGTTGGTTTTATGTTCTTTGTATGAGATCCGGAGCAGCCTCCTCAGACACTTGTTCTCGAATGTCTGGATTCTCCTTTCCGTGTCGGCGAGTAGAGTCCACGTGTCGCATCCGTAGAGCAGGATCGGCATTACCAGGGATTTGTATAGCCTGTACTTGGTAGTGAACCTTATCTTATGGCTATGCCAGATCATATCTAGCCTAGCAATTGCTGCTGTTGCTGTTGCGATCTTAATGCGATATCTGGCGTGGAGCTGCCGTCCTTGGAGTGGGTGGCTCCCAAGTATTTGAAGCTGCTGACCTCTTGGAGCTGTACCCTGTTCATAAAGATCTCTGCCTTGCCGTT
This sequence comes from Marisa cornuarietis, assembly GCA_004794655.1. NCBI lineage: Eukaryota > Metazoa > Mollusca > Gastropoda > Architaenioglossa > Ampullariidae > Marisa > Marisa cornuarietis. Next base: position 1,051,711 of record SMMW01000162.1, read on the forward strand.
GCCATTGATCATAACTTTGCTCTTTTCAGTGCTGGTCTCCATAACATATGCGCCGTTATATAGTCTTAGTTGCTGGCACGGCGTTAAACATAACCAGACAACCAACCTCCATTCCATATGCAATTGAGCTGTCTGTCAATCTGATGGTGAGGTCTGGCAGTTCTTTGTTAGTACCTGCTAACAGGTCTGTTATATGCAAAGCGTAGGTTGCAGATTGTCTTCCACCAATTGAAATGACAGTATGATGGTCGTGAAGAGCTTCGAGCATGATGATCTCCAAGAATATATTATTAGGGGTATGGATACAAGGGATGTCTAGCCATCAACGACTAGAGATACAAGATTAAGTGTTCTCGAGCCCTGCGTGACTAGAGTACAATACAAGTGTTATCTAATCCTGAACGACTACAGATACTAGAGCAAGTTTTCTCAATGCCCGTGTGACTAGAGTAAAGATAAAAGTTCTCTAACACTGAGGGACTAGAGTACATTATGTGTTATCTACTCTTTGACGACTGGAGTAGAGATACAAGAGTAAGTGCTATCGAACCCTGTGCGACTAGAGTACACGTGTTATCCAACCCCGATTGACGAGTAGAGATGCAAGGGTTATCTAACCTTGAGCGACTAGAGTACAGTATGTGTGTTCTCTACTCTTGGATTAGAGTAGAGGTACAAGAGTAAGTGGTATCTAACCCTGTGCGACTAAAGTACACATACAAGTGTCTATCACTGGTTGACTAGAGGCAAAATGCAAGTGAGATTTCTGGGGAAACGTTGCACATGGAGGAGGCAGTGAGCAGATATTTCTTGCCTGCTGAGCTGTGTGCGTATGATCCCTAAGGTAACATGTACTACAGGTGCATTGTTAGTGCCTCCGTTATACAGCAGAATTATTTTGTTTTGTTTTTTTTCGGGAAAGGAGCTTTCGCAGCCTCGTCCTCTGAAGCCACGGTTTTGCTGTTGACTTTTTATTTATCTTTGTCCCTGTGTTAGGCGGTCTTTCTTAGCACTCGACCTTTGTCTGTGTTTCACTCAATCGTTCCAGCTGCTAAAGTCAGATCGGTCTTAAAGATCATCTGTTTTACTTAAATATTTCTTACATTTGGTTTGTGATATTGAGAGCGTTGCTTGACTTGGCTTGTGTGACTCTCAAATCTTTCTCTTTCTTGGTCCCTTGGAACACAATGTCTGTTCTTTTACTTGCTGCCAGTCGTACACACTCATCGCTAGCTTTCTTTCTCCGCAGTACAGATAAAAAGGAAAGAATTGTTGTTGCATGGAAATGGGCTAATGCTTGTTGTCACTCGTGCGTTGGAAACTTGCCACATGTGCAGCACTCTGCTTTCCTAGCGCTGCCTCTACAGCTTTACTCCTAGTGTTGTCACAACACAAAGTACACAACGACTGTGTTGCTGCTCGTAACTCCAAATACCGCTCTAGTAGTCATGGTAGTAGCATTAGGTCCCCTGAAAACGCTCTACTAATCACGTAGGTAGACATTAAGTCCCCTGCTAACACCCTAATAATCATCGTGGTAGACATTAGGTCCCCTTAAAACTCTCTAATGATCATGATTTTATACATTATGCCTCCTGATAACGCTCTAGTAGTCATGGTGGTAACAATAGGTCCGATGATAACACTCTAATAATCATCGCGGTAGACATTAGGTCCCGTGATAACTATCCAATCATGATTTGACATAAGGTCCCCTGATAACACTATAGTAGTCATGGTGGTAATATTAGGTCCGATGATAACACTCTAATAAGCATCGTGGTAGACATTAGGTCCCGTGATAACTATCTAATCATGATTTGACATAAGATCCCCTGATAACACTCTAGTAGTCATGGTGGTAATATTAGGTCCCTTTAAAACTCTCTAATGATCATGATTTTATAGATTAGGTCCGATGATAACACTCTAATAATCATCGTGGAAGACATTATGTCCCCTGATAACGCTCAGTCATAGTGGCAGACATTAGTTACCCTAATAACGCTCTAGCAGTCATCGTGGTAGATATTAAGTCCCTTGATAACGCTGTAATGATCATGATTTTAGACATTATGTCCCCTGATAACGCTCGAGTAGTGCTGGTAGTAACAATAAGTCCCATGATAACGCTCTAATAATCATCGTGGGTGACGTTAGCTCCCCTGAAAACGCACTAGTAGTCATGGTGGTATCATTAGGTCCCATTATTACGATCTAATAATCATTATTATAACATCAGGTCCCCTGATAACGCTCTAGTAGTCATAGTGGTAGACGTTAGGTTGCCTGATAACGCTCTAGTAGTCATGGTGGTAGACGTTAGGTTGCCTGATAACGCTCTAGTAGTCATAGTGGTAGACGTAAGGTTGCCTGATAACGCTCTAGTAGTCATGGTGGTAACATTAGGTCCCCTGATAACGCTCTAATAATCAGAGTGGTAGATATAAGTCCGCTGATAACGCTCTAGTAGTCATGGTGGTATCATTAGGTCCCATTATTACGATCTAATAATCATTATTATAACATCAGGTCCCCTGATAACGCTCTAGTAGTCATAGTGGTAGACGTTAGGTTGCCTGATAACGCTCTAGTAGTCATGGTGGTAACATTAGGTCCCCTGATAACACTCTAATAATCAGAGTGGTAGATATAAGTCCGCTGATAACGCTCTAGTAGTCATGGTAGTAGACGTTAGGTTGCCTGATAACGCTCTAGTAGTCATGGTAGTAACATTAGGTCCCCTGATAACGCTCTAATAATTAGAGTGGTAGATATGTCCACTGATAACGCTCTGATATTCAGTGTAGTCCCATTAGTTCCCCTTATAACGCTCTAAACATCATGATGGTAGACATTTGGTCCCCTGATAACGCTTTATTAGTCATGGTGTTAATTCCCCTGATAACGCTTTATTAGTCATGGTGTTAATTCCCCTGATAACGCTCTATTGGTCATGATATTAACATAAGGTCTCCTAATAACGCATTGGTAGTCATGATGGTAGACATAAAAACAAACACATACACACACGTATCTAGTAATTCATAAAGGACAACGCGAGCGCAACATTTTTTCTTTATGATCGGGTTAGGTTCGTTTTAAAATAATAATTCCCAAAATATGAGTAAATAATTATCCTTAATTTTAAAGATATAAGACTCCAGACATCGGCATTTTCACCTGCCACTAGGAAAGCGGGAAAAAGTACTCTCCTTTACTGGAGGTTCTCTTACGCGCCCTGAGTATTTGTAACAGCGAGTGTGGATGTCTTCAAGTCAAATGAAGAAACATCGCTCAGGTTGTTGTGTTCAAGGAGCGAATTTTTTTGCCCAAAAATGAAACAGCTGAATTTGGAATACAGCCCTACTGATTGGAACTTTATTTAGAAGCTTCGAATGAAGTTAAAAAATAATTAAATGGTTCAAACTGAATTTATTCAATAGACTGGTAAGTCAATCAGATCAAAATGTAATGCGCAACAATAGTTACAAGTGACTGCTGCTAAGGATTTTTTTACAATTAAAAATATAATGATAGTTTGAAACATGTTTATCGATGTAAAAACGTATTTCTTCCTCATTTAGCTGCATGCAAAATTTTCTATTTACTTACTGATACTCGCACGTGTTCCGGTTTAATTAAGCTCCTTATGTTTATCACCCTCAATTCCTTTTTTTTCCTTTTGTAGCTGTTTTGACCACGCACTTCAATGGCGCCCTCACACTGTCAGTTGTTGTTAGCATTATGCTGATAAAGATACGACTGATGATGTGTGTGTGACTGTCACACGATGTTACTTGTAGACCAGACGGTGTAGAAACTGTCGATGTTGCCTATCTGTATTCAAAGTATGTTGAGTCAGCGCCTAGAAACAGGTTAAGCTACTGTGGAAATATTGTTTCTCTCTCTCTCTTTCTCTCGACTTATTCACAAGTGTCTACATGTGGTTAAAGTCGCAGTTACGAATGGTTTAAGTTACACGTACAAATTAATACTGTGGTGAAAATAACTGATTTAAGACATTAGCGAGGAGACGAACTTAACCCTTTAAAACACGCGAGTATAGTTGGATGTCACGAGCAACATACATAGTATGGCAGGCACCACTCTCAAGGCGCTTCTACTATGAATAATGCACAGCACTCGTCCAGAAAAGTCTAAAGGCATTTATCAGGACAGGAGTGAACTGATGTTGCAGGGATCAGTACCACGCTAATCCCTTCTCTAATGTTCACGTGGACAGCCCGCCAGTGCAGCGGTAAAGTGTTTTTACACAAAGAGAAGATCAGATCAGAGATTTCATACAGGAAGCTCGGATTTTCTCCGGGTATGGCACCCGTTTACAGAACTAGTCGCTTTACCGTGACGCGGTCTTAGTTGCTGACCCGGTGTACAGTACCCGGCACCCAGCAATGTTCAGGTATTTACTGACTCAAGGCCATTGTAAGCCTTCATTTGTGTGACACTTTCTAACCTTTTAAGATGACTATCAACGACTTCTGACAACAGCACCCATAAGCTTCGATGTGTTTGGCAGATATCTAGAATATATATTGCGCAGTCGCTTCTACAGGCAACATGCATAATCTTAGTGCTAGCAGTGAAGAGCAGGATAAGACAGCAAATGCTAGAATTCTACTGTATTTCTAACCTAAGATTTAGCACAGAGAGAGCACTTCAAGACGGGGAGGTATAGGTCAGTCGACTCACAGTACATTGTAGGGAAGGGGGTCAGATTAGCCCTCAAGCTCAACTTACTGCTTAGCGCACAGGTGAGGTCTTGGTTACAACTGTAAACAAAATCATTAGATGTTTAGAGTGGTGGTTACTTCTCAATCACCTACCCATGAGTGGCACTTTGTCATAGATACATAGCAGTGGGTGCGGGAAGTGTCACGTGTTCACGCAGCACCTGATTCTCCGGTAGCAATGTGCGAAAATGTTCTCGATGAGACAAGTAGACAGCGGTCTCAGAAACATCACAGACATCTTGGATCATCACTCGTTCACTTATACACAGTTGTATCGATATAACGAGATATCAACATTAAGCTCGTATAAAAAATATCAGACATCACAGACATCTTGTATGGTGACTCATTCACTCAAGCACATCGATATCAATATAACGACTTAAATCATAATCCTCATATAAAAATCGCAAACATCTTGTATCGATAAAATGGTAAATGAAAATGAAGCTGGTACAGAAGCAACAGATTTCACAGATATCTTGAGCTGTGACCTATAAACAAATATTAACCCTTGAGTTAGTCAATCTCTCTCTCTCTCTCACACACACACACATTGAATCTTGACTCATACACAAATATTAAGCCTTGACTTAAGTCCATCTCTCTCTCTCTCTCGTCCACACACACACAGACACGCACATAGAATCTTGACTCATTCACAGATATTAACTCTTGACTTATTCAGTCTCTCTCTCCTTTGCTCCCCACCCCCATACACATCGAATCTTGGCTCATTCACTCTCCTCTCTCGCTCTCTCTCTCTCTCTCACACACACACACACACACAAGCACGCACACGTGCGCGCACGGACTGTAGGGATTACACGAGACACACAAACACGGGGCTAGCGCTGGCGGCTGGCATAGAGCGTGGGAAAGTCAGGTCGCTGGTTTTTGCAGCAGATCGTGCGGGTTACGAGCTTTGGCGGCCGCCGGGTGTGGGTAGCGACCTCTCGGCAACTGGAGTGAGTGAGGACTAGTGCCGTGCTCGGGCCCGACATGCTCATGGTGGCGCTAATGATCTCACCTCGCTCCTTTCCTCTGCGCTGTCATTCTTGTGTTTTGTCACGGCACATGCGAAGAGCATGCTCGCTCTTACCTCTCTTCTGTTGGCTGTATTCAACCTGATTTTCCTCACAGATATCATGCGCTCCAAGGTGGCCTACACGCGACCAAGAAGCCCGGCCAAGGCTGACGCAATGAAAGTTAGCGGCGGGCGAGCCACAGCACACACACTCGGTGCACCTTCCTTGAGACTGGCAACACGTACACTCAACGCTGTTGTCGTCTCCCCTGACGCTAGCGACGATGAGGATGCTACGTCACAGGAATTAGGCAGCGGCACCTACGTTGACGCACCGCCAGCACCGCCAGCACCACACTTGTCTGAATATGTTCTTGTACACACACTGCAAGGTGAGTGAGGCCCCCGGTCACCTGTTGTATGCACTGGATTGTAACTTACTTATCATTGCCCTTCATCCAGCCCCCTTCCCCCCTCCCCACACACACAGGCATTGAATGTGCATCCTCATCTCAGGATTGCACTTGTCGTCAGGGTTACACAATACAGTTGCTTGCTGTTTCTGCTATCGTCGTCAGTCACATACAGAACTTGGCGTGTGTACTGCTGCTGTCTGTATTCTTACTCCTGCCATTCCCACGTTCATCCACAGCTACATGTATTCTTACTAGCGTCTGTCCCACAGGCAGTGGTGATGTGTATTTTCACTATTGTAATGCCCACTTTCAACCACTGTGGTGGTGTATTCCCTGATCCCCATTCTCAGTGGGCATGATCAATATCATATCGTACGTTCTGTCTGTCATCCCCTGCCTGGATGACTGTTTGGCTGGTACTCAAGAATGAGCTGTATTTGTACTGGTAAGAGTTACAGCTCAATGTTCACCTTTCTCTACTCCTGCCTTAGGTATACTTTAAGAGGCACTTTCCGTCAAATATGTCTACGTGTAGAGAGGAGCCTTAATATTGATGTTATTGACCTAAAAAATTATTGACTTGAGAAATCACCCTCGTTTAGCTTAGAAAGAGATTAGACATTTTTGTTCAGACCGAATTTCTTGAATGTTACCGACACAGCGAAAGACCAGCGACCAGCTAATTTTTTTATGTAAGATTGGATTGAGAGGTCGTTGAGGAGTGAGCGGGGTGTATGAAGTAGTACCCGACAATTAGTACAAATAGCGGGTGACAATCAGTGCCTGCATCTTGTTCACCTAAGCTTGACAGGTGCTTGGGCAATCACTAACATCCATATGATTTGTTTTTTCTAGCTAAGAAAGATTGGATTGAAAGGTGGTTGGGGAGTGAGGTGCTATATGCCTAAAGGTGGCAGGTTGTGCTTGGACGAGCGGTAACCTCCCCGTGATATTAATTTTTTTTATGTAAGATTGGATTAAGAGGTCGTTGGGGAGTGAGATGTTATACGATGAAAATTTCTTAAACCCAGCTATAGTTTTAGGATGGTGCCCATTTTTTCTCCTATGCTTTCTTACTTTATGTAATCTTCTACGGAGTTAGGTACACAAACAATAGCTGAGTGGATTAGAAGTTCGCTGCACCATGTGACTACCGAACCTTCAGTTTTTACTCCGCCAGCCACCTACGTCGATTCTCTGACCACTCGGCTGTCCACTCCCCTAGACTATGTAGGTAAGATGAGGACACGATTAGAACTAGTACTGAGAGCTTAGGTAGCTAAATGTGACCTTGTAGATTCTTTATTAACCCTCTCTGCGTGTGAACTAGTTAGGATACCTTTCCAAGTGAATGGGCAGTAAACGTTAGCCCGATATGAATATGCTTGTCGTCAACGTTTAAATCTTGAAATGTAAAGACTTCTACGGAACGCGCGTTAGAAAACCTCGTGCAGCTAATCAGGGTAAGTGACAGAGTCAAAGCACAGCTAATCAGGGTGAGTGACATGGTCAGACTGCAGCTAATCAAGGTGAGTTGCAAGGTTAGAATGCAGCTAATCAGGGTGAGTAACAGGGTTAGAATGCAGATAATCAGGGTGAGTGACAGGGTTATAATGCAGCTAATCAGGGTGAGTGACAGGGTTATAATGCAGCTAATCAGGGTGAGTGACAGGGTTATAATGCAGCTAATAAGGGTGAGTGACAGGGTTATAATGCAGCTAATCAAGGTGAGTTGCAAGGTTAGAATGCAGCTAATCAGGGTGAGTGACAGGGTTATAATGCAGCTAATCAGGGTGAGTGACAGGGTTATAATGCAGCTTATCAGGGTGAGTGACAGGGTTATAATGCAGCTAATCAGGGTGAGTGACAGGGTTATAATGCAGCTTATCAGGGTGAGTGACAGGGTTATAATGCAGCTAATCAGGGTGAGTTGCAAGGTTAGAATGCAGCTAATCAGGGTGAGTGACAGGGTTATAATGCAGCTAATCAGGGTGAGTGACAGGGTTATAATGCAGCTAATCAAGGTGAGTTGCAAGGTTAGAATGCAGCTAATCAGGGTGAGTGACAGGGTTATAATGCAGCTAATCAGGGTGAGTGACAGGGTTATAATGCAGCTAATCATGGTGAGTGACAGGGTTTTAATGCAGCTAATCAGGGTGAGTGACAGGGTTATAATGCAGCTAATCAGGGTGAGTGACAGGGTTATAATGCAGCTAATCAGGGTGAGTGACAGGGTTATAATGCAGCTTATCAGGGTGAGTGACAGGGTTATAATGCAGCTAATCAAGGTGACGTTTGCAAAGCCTGTAGATTTCGAGAACTAGCATAACCTGTGAGTTACTGTGGACTACAGTAAGACATTTGATACCATGTTGTTGGGGACTACAATAAGACATTTTATGTCATGTTGTTGTGGACTACAATAAGACATTTGATACCATGTTGTTGTGGACTACAGTAAAACATTTTATATCATGTTGTTGTTGACTACAATAAGACATTTGATTCCATGTTGTTGTGGACTACAGTAAAACATTTGATTCAATGTTGTTGTGGACTACAATAAGACATTTGATTCCATGTTGTTGTGGACTACAGTAAGACATTTGATGCCATGTTGTGGACTACAGTAAGACATTTGATGCCATGTTATTGTGGACTACAGTAAGATATTTGATTCCATGTTGTTGTAGACTACAGTAAGACTTTTGATTCCATGTTGTGGACTACAATAAGATATTTGATTCCATTTTGTTGTGGACTACAATAAGACATTTGATTCCATGTTGTTGTGGACTACAGTAAGATATTTGATTCCATTTTGTTGTGGACTACAATAAGACATTTGATTCCATTTTGTTGTGGACTACAATAAGACATTTGATTCGATGTTGTTGTGGACTACAATAAGACATTTGATTCCATGTTGTTGTGGACTGCAATAAGACATTTGATTCCATGTTGTTGTGGACTACAATAAGACATTTGATTCCATGTTGTTGTGGACTACAATAAGACATTTGATTCCATGTTGTGGACTACAATAAGACATTTGATTCCATGTTGTTGTGGACTACAATAAGACATTTGATTCCATGTTGTTGTGGACTACAGTAAGATATTTGATTCCATGTTGTTGTGGACTATGATAAGACATCCAATTTCATGCTATCCTTGAAAATATGAGAAACTGTGCGTGTCAGGGGTAAAGTGACGCTTCATTAAATGCCTCCAAATCGTGTAGTAATTTCAAACATCTTCAGTATGGATAAATATGATCTTGACGATGTGAATTATTTAAGTAACACTGTATTTGGAGAATGTTGCTGGGTGGTATTTTTATTAATTTGTACTCTACTTTCTATAAATACTGGGTAGTGCTTTTAAGCTGAGAGAGAACTGAAACCCTCTATAAAAGAAGGAGAAAGTGTGCAATTCAAACATACAATGGTCGTATATGCAATAAGATGTCACAGCAGATCAGTTCTAGTATCACATATATTACCAATAAGCAATACTTTAGGATAAAAGAAGAAAAGATCTAGTGTTACAGCAGAAACTATTTAAACAAAGACAGGAAATTAAAAAGTTTTTGAGTGAAGTTCAGAATTTCCTTAAAGAAAAATTGTTAAAAGTTACTATTGGATGTGAAAATAGTTGCAAGTAATGAAAGTTATTACCAGTGTCCACTACTTCGCAGACTGGTCAGCGTGTTATAAAATGCATCATGTTGAACCGGATCATGTTGGAAAATGCTTTTATTATATTACTAGAAAAACATTTTGTCTTCTAACTTACTGACAATAGGTAGCAGACTTCCTGGCTACAGCAACTTTCAGCACACTACCTGCCTCCAACTTCTACTTCAAACCTCACTCACACACTTTTTCTCCTACTCACACTCACCCACTCACTCTCTCTCTCTCACTCTCACACACACTCACACTCTCTCTCTCTCTTACTCACACTCTCTCTCTCTCACTATCTCATTCACACTCACACTCGTTTTCACTCTCGCACACACACTCTCTCTCTCTCATCTTTTCCAAACCCTATGAATAGCTGCAGAGGTTTCCCACACAGCTTAATTGTCTATACTTGCACCGACAAGGCAAACATGTAGCACATGCTGCCAGTTCTCTAGCCAGCAACAAATAACTCAATTCAGATACCAACCACCATGTCTGTACATATCATAAGTTCTCTCTATATTTGTATTGCCTTGTTTTGAATTAATGTAAGGTTTTTATTTATGGTTTCTGGTACTTAGTCTTAGTGCTAGATGTAAAAAAGCAGAACTTTTACTTATTCTATTACCCTCGTAAATAAAGATTTGTCATGTCATTTTCACACACACACACACACACACACACACACACACACACACACACACACACACACACACACACACACACACAATCACTCGCAGAGAAAGAGTTAGATTGCCTTAGTTAAAAATTGCAAAGGTCTGAGAGGATGAAGCGAGATGCTTTGTCCTTTTTAATGTTTTCGTATGTTATTCAGTCCTTTATTTCGCACTTTATCACGTCCGACCATTTTATAGTCTTCGGCGTTTATCTTTTAACACGTCTGATCTCTTGATCATCTTATCTTAGACATTTATCTTTCCTCACGTCTGATCATTTTAAAATCTTCTTGTCTAACCGTTTTGTGGATGCTTTATGCGTCATCCTATTTTTAGCTGCCGACACCCAAGGCAACTAATTACATCAACATACCGCTGCATAGCGCCTAAGGAAATGAGGGCTGACTGCCAGCCATTTTGGCCTTGGAGAGAGGTTAAGCTAATAGTGCCGACGGCCAAGCACTTCAACATCTGGAATCAGCATGCTGCTGAGTGGAAGGCTTGAAGAGAGAAGCGAACTGAGAAGGGTGACAGCGGCTGGTGTGGGGGAACAGGTGGGGGAGTTGTAGCTCTTGGCAGCACGTGGGGAACCTTGAAAACAGCTGGCGTAGTCGCTGACAGCGAAGAGGATTTTGTCAGATGGAAAATCCTTCTATTGGATCCACCAGTAATCGTCAATCAGTAATGATAGAAAATAAATGAATGGATGGAAGTGCCAGTAAATGAATGTTAAAACAGACTACGTGGACAAAGGTAAATTATCTTTTTCTTTCATAAGAGACACGGTAATGTATTATAAAGTTGCTGGCTTACACCAAAGAACTTCAGATAAAATCAGCCACTGAATAATGAAAAGCTAGAAAACAACTCTCTCTTGGCTGCATTTGAACATATCTTGTAGCGGAAAGACGATAGATGCTCGTATCAATAACTGCCAAGGTATGGGAAGTGCTGATGATAAATACACGGACTGGACTTGAAAGGGGTCATCATAATAGCTGAAAGAAGGCCAAGTTCACAATTACTTTTTCATCTTCCAAATAAAGAAAAGACTATATTAGGGTATCTGAATTTTAAAGAAGCTTTTTAATATCTCATTGGAAAACAAGGTGATATAAGGGTATCCCAGTGAAGACTAAGTTAATATATGGGTTTCTATTTAAGGCACTATTTAATCTCCCAATGAAAACCAAGGGTTTGGATTATGAGATCACAAAGGTCTATTCGTGGAATGAAAAGGGCATAATCTAGCAGGTCCGGATACTGCTCTGTGTGTTTGTGTCCTGTCACCTGTTTACTTATTCAAAATAGAATGTGAAGGGAGCTTTCTAGACAACTCTAGAGGAATCTTTGCGGAGTAACTGTATGTGCTTACTGTTGTGGTTTTAAATATCTATGACGGACATCTCTAGAACTACTGAATATTTTATGTAATGAAAACTGCCATAACATTCTAGCATCTTTGTACGCCATGGAGAAAGTACGGAGGCATAGTCAATCTGCCTGTCATTCTTGATGCAGGTGTACATTATAGTCGTTATCCTTACTTTCTACTAAACAGATATCTGACAGGTGTAGAGGTATCAGATCAATCTAATAGATGATTTCTGCCTACCGTTACAAGTCTTAAAAACAGCGACAGTGCTTGATATACCAGGCTGCAAGATTCGGAAGGGGTTGTGGTTAGTCCTAATCCTGACGACTTTGCTTAGTATTTGATATATCCCACTGTAAGGTTTAGAATCACCTGGAATTTTTATTGGGGTAAAGGCTAATGTTTGCGAAAATTGCGGTTCTAGACCATCCCTCATCTCCCATCGAATGCCGTGGAAGGAGGGGTGATAGACCAGCCTAAAGGTTTCACTGGGCAGTAAAACCGCGGAAATCAGAGAATTAGAAAGGGTTCGATTGTCGCACTTTCCGCCTTATTGCTGAAAAGAGTAAAACCTCGATTAAAGAGACGAAAGAACTGCAAGAGCTCCATGAACAGTGTGCATTGCTATTCTGAGCCACAAGTACAAATATGTCCAGACTTTCAGCAGTTCTCCAGTCAGGCCTACAAGGCTAGCGGCAAAGATATAGATATACACAGGGTTAGCGACAAAGACATAGATATATATACAGGGTTAGTTGCAAAGACATAAACAGAAACTTACAGGGTGAGCAGCAAAGACAATATATATATATATATAGAGAGAGAGAGAGCAGCTGGAATCTAGCAGCGAGCCGTTTCTTTTCACTCCTTCCAAACTCTTTCTATTAGCTGACAAGCTTTTGTTACTGGTGATCCTCTTAACCTGGGTGTCTCACAGAATGTAACTCTTGAGTAAAGAAACCAGAAAATTGATGAACAGGCTGGATAGCTGAGTGAATATTCTGTTATCTGCTTGCTTTGTAACTATCACTAATATTATGGTATTCATATCTAAATGATTTCTCTCTGCTTCTCTGCTCTATTTCAAGAGAAACTTACTACCACAATGCCTGCGGAAAATTTAATGGGTACAAATCCAGTCATTCATTATCAAGTACCCATTCCTTGATTGGTAGTATCTGACGACCACTATTAAAAAATCTAATGAGTACAAATCCAGTCATTCATCATCATTTACTCATTCCTTGATGTCAATATGATGTTTCTTGTGATGTCAATATGATGTTTTTTGTGATGTCAATATGATTTTTATTGCGATGTCAATATGATGTTGCGAGTGATGTCAATACGATGTTGCTGGTGATATCAATATGATATTTCTTGTGATGTCAATATGATGCTGCTAGCGATATCAATATGATGTTTCTGATGATGTCAATTTGATTATGCTGGGGGTGTCAATATGATGTTGCTAATGATGTCAATATTATGTTGGTAGTGATGTCAATATTACGCCTATGAGTATGATGTTGTGATATTAGTAGAATTTTGATTTCTACGAGTATAACATTGCTAGTGATGTGGGCCATTGATGATGTGCTCAAGTCTGAGTAAGATTTTCCTGAGCTGTGAAAGAAAGGGATGCACTTGTTCACATACTGTTGTTTCCTAACCGTGAACATTATTATGTAGATGATCTTTTGTTACAGAGGAGAAGAGAAGCAGAGTGGAGAAATCCTGCTGCAGGATGGGCAAGGTGGCTGCAGCACATGACCTGCACTGCAACGTCCAGTTACACGTAGAAAAGCTGAAATTTCGCATCCACACGGATAAGACACGTCACACTCATGGCGGGCTCATTCGCCAGCAAGGTCGACTTCCTGTCCGCCTAAGAACAGACTTTAGACGATGTATTATCTCCAAACCTCTTGTTTTTCATAAATGTTGCTATGGTTATACCACTGCCAGAAACGACCGTCTTCGCTGGATGAACCAGCGCAAAGGGAAATCTGTACAAGGTCCCGACCTTGCCTGGCGCCATCTCTACAGTTAGTAAAATGACAAAAATGACACTTGATGTCCTGCCTGTGTCTCGGCAAGCTGAGGGTCATAACGTCGACCCACTTGTCTGGACTGGTGCTAGAAACATGATTAAAAAGAGACTGCGGTCTGGTGCTACCTCTCTGTACTGGCCTGGTGCTATCTCCATAGCTATTGACATGATGGTAAGAGGATTCTCAGGTCTGATGATGCTGACACGATGTGAAGAAAACTCTGTAGCTAGTGTCACGGTGGCGAAACGATATTTACAAATGTCTGCTATTATATACAACTGTTCTTGCTATGTTCATACGGGTGACTTGAGACAAAGTAAACTATAAAATTATCTGCGCCTTGAAAGCCCCGTAGCTTGATGTTCAGTGAATTCGACTACCAAACACAATGTCATTGTCTCGAGACTCGTCCAGACCTGTGACTGAAGAACTTGTCAGTCATCCAGCATGGTCAAAATAAAGGTGGGAGAAGAGTGGAAAACTCCTCTGACCACCAGGATAGGTGTATGAGAGAAGATGAAGACGGGTAAAGTAGGAAAGTGGAAAACTCCCCTGACCCCAGGGTATATATAAATATATATAAATAACTGTAGATAAAGACGGCAGAGGGAGAAAAGGGAGCTACAACCCCGCATTCCACACTGTGTCCTAGACGGAAAACTTCTTGTTTAGTGAAAACTGGGTCACTAAGAGATAAAATCTTTTGTCTTTTAACATTTTGGGGTTTGGAGTCACGGAAAACAACCAGTGCAATTATCGGAAACTGTTTTTTAAATTGCTGTAGTCTACGAATGGTTTGTCACTTTGGCTTATAGGGTATGATAGTATGATACTGAAGGATTGTTCTTCTCTTGGACCTTGCAGGTCTGTAATATATCTTTGTTGTCTTTGTAACTGTAAACTCGGAGTTTTACGTTTTCTGAAACAAACACGTATGCAGCAGGAAAATACAAGATATGTACAAGTGTATACCGAGTGTATAAAGGGTGTAGACTAGACATATGAAAATAAAGTTTAGACAACTGTTCTGCGATAGTATCAGTACCAACATTGTTTTGGGGATGTTAGTGTGGTCTCTTTGTTGTCTACTATTCTTTTCAAACAGTCACTTGTGTAAAATCTTATCCGTGATTATTTTCTCAGACCAAATGTTGTGGTTTCTGTAAGTAGAAGCTTGTGCCAAAGGTACTCGTAACTACTATAAGCGAGTAGATCTTAAAACATCCCTTAACTGTGACCAATTGTATTGCAAACATAAAAATAACCTGTTTTATTTCTGAAGAATTTCACTTTGACAATTCAGAAAGATGTGATGTTGTAAAATGTGAGGCGACCTCTGGAAACCCTTTTCTTTTTTCCAGCTGACATATATAAATATATATATATACATAATTCTCACGTTATTTAGTAATGCCGTGCATTTAGTTTATTTTCCACTCTCTTTATAAATATATATATATATATATACTTATTCATTCTTTAACTTTATTCGATATAATTTATTTGATTCAGTTTCCATGGAATTTCTATAGATTAATACCCTTTCCCTTTCGTTTGTAATCTGTTTATTATTTCTCTTTTATGGTGTGTTCATATCAGTCAATACTTGTTCATCACCATTTAAAGTATATATATATATATTTTCCATTACGTTGTCTGTGTGAATTAATGTTTTAGTTTCAAAATCCTCCATGGAATGACTATGTCGAACAGTGGTTTGTAGCTAGGGGGTGTTATTAACAAAGAAGAAACTAAAATTTACCTTTACCTTGAGCTTGTAACAACTGCACAGGATCATGCCACTCTACCAAATGCTAGGGTTAGTTTAGTGCCTGTCGGGTTTGTTTTAATTCCTTTATTCACATTTGGATTCTAAAAACAAAGGTACTGTCCGTCTGATATTAAAGACACTACCAATCTTCTATTAAAGGCACTGCCAATCTGATGCTGAAGGCACTATCAGTCTGATATTACGGGATAACGCAATCTGATATTAAAGGAACTTCCAATCTGATATTGTAGACACTGCCAGTCTGATACTATAGACATTACCAATCTGATATTAAAGACACTATAAATCTGATACTAAATGCACTGCCAATCTTTTCTTAGATATTTGTACCTCTTTCATCTATGCGTCTGAATCTTTATTGTGTATTTATATTTTCACCTCAGTAGTTAATGTTGGCTGTTTTGATATAATTTCATGTGAAGTTGTATTTCCATATTCAAACTGAAGTGTTTTGTATTCCTCATTAACAAGGGGCCGCTATAATGTTTACATAATGGATTATGAAAGTCGTGTTTTCATTCACTAAGTTTGATAATGTTAGGTTTCATTGTTTTTCTGTGTGTATGACCAAAAGATAATGGTAGTTCTCTTGGTAGACGTAGAGATACGAGAAAGATGCAAGGAACAAATTTTACCCCTGCCTGTCGAGAATTTTTGTTTATTTCTATGAAACTCTTTTGCTACTCGTACGATAACAAGATGGTGGCTACAGGCAGTCCCTGTATGTTTCTAATATGCTGTGGCTATGTGTAAGATAGCATTGGCTAGACGCGAAAAAAGAGAGTGAAGAGAAATCATAGAAACAATAGGAGAAATAGCAAAACTGTAGGGTATAGCCGAAACACGGTTCTCGTGACTAAACATACTAACATTTTGATCTCCATTCATTATACTCCTTAATAATTTAACCTAACCACAAACAATAATATACAAACTTTTATAACTAACATTAGAAGCCACAGATTTGTGTTGCTGTTTCTGACCACTTTCTCTGCATGGTGATGTTCGTAGGCATGTATCAGTGTTAGAGTTAGTTCATTATTTCTGATTGTATTTCCAGAACGAAAAGGGGGTATTCACTTGGATATTAGGAAATATTATCTTGTGCTGAGTTGTACTTCACCCAGATGTTGGGAAATACTATCTGGTACTGGGCTGTACCTTGGATTCTTTTCCTGTGAGCCTGAGATAGAAATGAAGGTTGAGAGGTTTCAGCAGGGCTTTCTAATAACTTGCGTAACATACTAATAAAACATCAGTAACTTGCCTAAAATACTAATAAAACATCAGTAACTTGCCTAACAACATCAGTAACTTGCCTAAAATACTAATAAAACATAAGTATCGTGCCTAACAACATCAGTAACTTGCCTAACATACTAATAAAACATCAGTAACTTGCCTAACATACTAATAAAACATCAGTAACTGGCCTAACATACTAATAAAACATCAGTAACTTGCCTAACATACTTATAAAACATCAGTAACGTGCCTAACAACATCAGTAATTTGCCTAAAATAATAATAAAACATTAGTATCGTGCCTAACAACATCAGTAACTTGCCTAACATACTAATAAAACATCAGTAACTTGCCTAACATACTAATAAAACATCAGTAACTTTCCTAACATACTATTAAAACATCAGTAACTTGCCTAACAACATCAGTAACTTGCCTAACATACTAATAAACCACAAATGTGAGGCAGTGAGTACTGTGCCATGAGGCCATAAATTGTCAACAGGTGAGCCTCTTATTACATTTCGTACTCTTCAACTGCTGTGCTACTGCAACAGGCCACAAATTGCTCAAATGCTAATTTCAAAGCCTACCATCTTTGAACAAAGTGACAATGTATAGGTATGTGACAGCTATGATTTTCCCACAATTGAAGACTAAACCATAATATCTGTTTACCGGCTAAGATTATGCTTTTTAAATAATTTATGGTCTTGTATGTTTTGAGTATTTGTTACATCTATATGTGTATGGGATGAATACTTGGAACACCCTTTTGAACTGAATGTTCCTTTTCGTTGTTAGTTTTAATAATTTTATTATATTTGCCACAGAACCTTTGCTCATTAATATACGTTTCGTTAAGTGTTGTAAGTTCCTAGAATTGGAATTCCACATGCAAACGTTATTGTCAGTTATAAAGATTCACGTTTGTATTTTAGGAATGTCAGTAGCGATGTCTTAACTGGGAGATTCTTCCCGGTCTGAACCCGATCCTGGCACTTAAAGGCTCTTTCTTTATTAAATGCTGACCATGGACCTGTTTCGCACTTCTGTATAGTCTAGATCCCATTAGTTTATGGTCAAAACTGGTGATTAATTTATTCATGCAGGTGATTAGTTGATCAGTTTGTACAGGCTGTCAGGAGGACTTCTTGGGCGATAGTAAGCAAGTTCTGCATATAGTCAGTCCAGTCCTTTATTTTCTACTATCTTCCTTGGCGTCTGCCTCTCGCCAAAATGCGCCCGAAGGACGATTTTCGACACAGTTGTGCGGGTCACGTGACAATAACCATCATTGCTTGTGCAGTTTAACTGTTGCCAATCGGCGTTTCTCGAAGCCTGGCAGGGTGGAGACCTTGCTTACTACATACTGGTTGTTCTTTTGAGATGAGTGTTCCCACACGCATCCAATCCTGACGACTTTGTTTCAGCCTCTCTTCTGACTTCAGAGGCAAAAGAAAATAACAGTGCACTAATGATCGTCATTGCCATGTGTCGTCCGTATGGGTTAGGGTTACAGGCCTTGCACTGTCTGTCGTCTATATTTATGTTACAAACTTTGAGACGCTCTCTGTGCTCATTACAAACCCTGTATATCCTCCTTAGTTATGTTACAAGCTTGGGACCCTCCCCGTCTTGTTGTCTTCTTGTTACTTACTAACCACAATACACGGCGTCGTCCTTGTAATTTGTCCTGAGCACTCTTTCAAGTGTGATTTTATTGTCAACTTTTGACCTGCATCTTTAGTTGAGTCGTTAATAATTAATTGATGTGCGCAAACTCAGTGTAGAAAAATAGCGAAGGGATGAGAGAAACTGGATGCTTGAAATGAAGAGGATGTTGCCATGGTGAAAGCTTACGTGAGTCATTCACTCGCAGCGCAGCCTTCCTTGCTCCTCTGTTATGTCAGTCCCCTATCCGGTACACCACAGTCTGCTTTCAATATTAGATTACACGTGTGTAACATTTGGGGAAGTGGATTTCCGAGTTGTTAGAGCATTGACATACGAACCGAGACGGTTCGATACCTGTGTGGCGCAGCACACTTTTCTCAGTCGACCAGCAGTCCCCATAGAGGAATGGGGAAAGTAAGGTGCCGAGGGAGGAGCATTTTAAAGAAATACTGAACTGGCCACCACCAGCAACAATTTTGGACATTGCCCCAGCCACCGAGCAACTCCAGGTGAACACCAACCCACCAACCAAGGCAGAAATCATCAAAGCCATCAAATCTCTGAAAACTGGCAAGGCGGCAGGCCCAGATGGCATTCCTGCAGAAGCACTCAAGGCAGATCCAACAGCCGCAGCAGAGATGCTACACGCCCTGCTGCAGAAAATTTGGGAGCAGGAGCAAGTTCCAGCAGACTGGAAACTTGGCTATCTGGTAAAGCTACCCAAGAAAGGTGACCTGACCCAGTGCAGCAACTGGCGTGGGATTATGTTACTGTCCATTCCCAGCAAGGTGCTGACCAGAATCATCCTGGACAGACTGAAGAATGCCCTCGACAAGAGACTGCGGCAAGAACAGGCAGGCTTTCGGCAGGGTAGATCATGCACAGACCATATCGCTACACTGCGAATCATTATTGAACAGTCCATCGAATGGCAGTCCCCACTATACATGACATTTGTGGATTTTGAGAAGGCATTTGACTCCGTAGACAGAGAGACCATCTGGAAGTTGATGCAGCAGTACGGATTTCCACCAAAGTTCATTGCCATCATTCAACAGCTGTATAAAGACTCGACATGCCAGGTGATCCACAATGGGAAGCTGACGGACCCCTTTGCAGTGAGGACTGGAGTAAGGCAAGGTTGCATGCTCTCGCCGACAATCTTCCTGATCGTCATAGACTGGATCATGAGAAAAACAACCTCTAACAGCAACACAGGCATTCAATGGACCTATGCCATGCAACTTGAGGATCTCGACTTTGCAGGCGACATCAGCCTGCTGTCTCACAAGCAGCAACATGCACAGACAAAGCTCACTCGGCTCTCAGAAGAAGCAGCGATGACCGGCCTGACCATCAACATCAAGAAGACAGAGGTAATGCGGGTCAAGAACTTGAATTTTATTTTCTAAACGAATCATAAGATAGTTCTCGTGAATGTGAATTTCACAAAGACTTTCCTTGCAACGCTGAAATGATCTTTTGCTGCTACTGAGTGATTATCCCCTAACCCTAACCCCTAACCCTGGCGTTCCTATATCTGTACATTCCTGCGATGGCGTTCAGATACACTATATGACTATCTCTGTACAGTCGTGCTACAGTTTCTGGACATCTTTGAAAACCCACTATGTAATTTCGGACAACTCCCATGTCTTTTATTTGTGATTCAATAATTTTTGGACACCTTCCTTTGCAAAGTGTTTCGGTACTTGGGAGCATCTCTATATAGTAATCTAATAATTGCTGAACATTCCTTTAACTAAGAATTGATTTGATTCCCTCAGTTCACTCAAGCACAGCGTTTGAAGCATCAGTGAATTGTTGTGATCTCTTTCCAGCGCCACTCTACATCATGAGCAAGTGTTGCACAACTGCATCGTGTATGTTCTTCCTGTCATGTGGGTTATTGTCATGAAGTGAAAGCAGCAGCTCTTACCTCTCTTAGGATCATTTACAATATCACATCTAACCTTGATACCTTTGCTGGTTCTGGCAAAGTCAGCAGATAGAAGCTCTTTCTGCCGCTCGAGAAACGTACATGTTCAGGTGATACTGTTCATTTTCCAGTTCTGTTTACCACATTCTGTTTACCACAAGGGTAGTTTGTATGTCTTATCATTGATCGAAAACCAGAGCTGCATCATTTTCAGATTCAAATTTGGACCTATGATGCTATTAATTTTTTTTAACTTTAACATTTCGAAGTGAGAAACATACAACAGCTTACTGTTTCAGCACCAGCAAGCATAAAGAAGTGAAGGTGTTATAACGATCTTGAATAATAAGGTATGCATGGATTCATATACATGTCTAAAGTAGAATAATTTTTGCAGAAACACAATCACTTCTAAACACGCGCACAAGCATGGATACAATACATACCCATATAGCACAATGTACTTAGCCTTGATTTCGCCAGTGTGCATTCGGGGCAACGACAACATCATCGCCTATGCTGACTGAAAAGAGTACTAGCATTAGGAGAGTTTAGTGTCTGCCTGTCGGCCACTGCATTTAGGGCTGCCTTTAGGGCCAGGTCTTGGGAGGTGATTAGAGTTTGAGAATTGTGGAGGCGCGCCGGCTGCTAGCCGAGTTACGGGCCATGTTGGTTTGGTCAAAGACATTTTCAATTACACAATAAATATAACACTTGTCTAGAGGATGACACGTTTTCTCGGGTCCCTGCACCGCTGATGTTTGGTAGACCTTAGGAAAGTTTGCTGATGGATGATGCTTGAAGCCTGAGGTTTTCCGCTGCTTTAGGCCTCGTGGACAACCAGTGCTAGATGTCTCTTGTACTCTTGTCTGTTGTGACCTCTTGCATAAGCCAGTCTATTGTGAGAAAGACAATGTGGCTAGCACTGACCATAGGATGCACCATTACCTGACATTAGTCATCCTGAATGGTTCTGTAAAGCTAATTTTGTGGATAAATGTTCACTATTCTTACAATGCTACAATAATGCTTATGACGAGCAGAGAATATAGTGCATAGAGTGACAATATTTTACTCGCTTATTTTGAAGTGGTGTTGTATGACTTTTTATTCGTCCACTAAAAAGATATTTATCGTTGTTATGGTCTTAACCAGGTGCTTACAGCTCACATTCTTTACGTTTTTGAAAGTTTTCTATGTCATTTTTCTTCTATAAAAGTTTCTTATACAAGATTTCGTGTACAAGTGAGCTCAGAACTGCTGTCAAATATCGAATCACAAATATAGCCCCCTTGTAGCTAAGACCACTGGGTGGCGATTTTTAAAATGTCATCCGTCATTTGTGATCAGCCCAGTCTACACTTTGTGATGGGTATTTTCATGTCCTGAATGAGAGAATGGCGGAATGTTGTTTTTTTAAATAAATGTCAGATCAGCAACAAAGCCTGTATCACAATATACTGGTGTGTAGACTGAGATTGCCTTGCTAAGCCACTCAACCCTCTGTCATTTTGGCATGATTTTGTCCATTGTTTTTCGTTTTTATTGCACTTTTATTGTCTGTGATCCAGAGTGCTGTTACTTTACGGGTAGTTTTGTTGCTTTCTGTTTTATAGTCGAAAAGCCATTCCCTATGAATTGGATGTGAAGTTTCCATCGCTTTTAATATAACACATTATTCTTTTGGCATGTTATCATTTTCTCTTGCGAGATAAGTGAAAAGTGTGTGTTAAAGTAGCAAGATGGCATTTTTGTGCCAACAATTGAATGTATCTAGTAAGATCTACTTAATATACTTTCATCATAAAATATTACCTTTTAGTTATAAATATTACCTTTTAGCCACAAAGTGAATGTGACTGTGACAGAAGGAGCAAAAGTAAATGTGTGTGTGTGTGTGTGTGTGTGTGTGCGCGCGCGCGCGCGCCCACGCGCCTGTGTGTGAGGGAGTAAGAGAGAGACTGTTTTGTTGTTCTCCTCTTGACCTAAAACACATTAACAATGTGCAATTGAAAACCAACGCGTAAATATTTGCTTAAGGTTACAACAAAAAGAAAAGAAATTGTCTCATAAACTTGTCTGCCACGCTTACTCGGCTTTTCTGAATCCACTATAGCAGTTAATATTCTTGATTTGAAAAGCCCTATTGTCAGTTAATTACCAAATTCAGATTAACAGACGGTTTCGTCCAAAGTTTGGGTCAGGCTGAAAAACAATCAGGGCGCAGGGTAACAGCAAACTAATTTTAGAACTTTTTGTCAATTAAAGACAGCAGCGAGGTCCAGTTTGTGTTTAACTTGTTTAGTTTTGCTCTGGGGCCAGTTGTACAACACATTTCTAATTTTAATCACTTCTAGGCCTTCAATCTTTTTATAGAATCAGTTTAAAGTGCACATCACAATTTTAGAATTTTAAAAACTAAAACTGCTTTAAGTAAGAAAAAGTTGTTTTAAGTCTGAATTTCTATCCTGTCAGTATAATTTTTTTGTATGTTCTTGTGCAATGCATCGAAATGGCAAAGAAGAGATTTCGCTTCTTTAGAACAGTTTTAAATGTTCTGCAACTGGCCCCCAGGAGCCAGTTGCACAACTCGTTTCTAAACCTTAAAACTGTTCTAAAGAAGCAAAATCTCTTCTTAGCCATTCTGATGCATTGCACAAGAACATACAAAAAATTGTACTGACAGGACGGAAAGTCAGACTTAAACAACTTTATCTTGCTTAAAGCAGTTTTAGTTTTAAAAATTCTAAAATTGTGGTGGGCACTTTGAACTAATTATCTAAATAGAGTTAAGGCCTTAAAGTGTTTAAAATTAAAAATGTGTTGTGCAACTGGCCCTAGGGCTCTATATTTTGTGCGTGTCAGCAGGAAATTCCTTACAGCTGAAAAACAAATTTCCGGATACATATCAGCAGTAGTCTTCCTACTAAGTTTCGTCTGTTGAAAACGAAAGACGGCTTTCAGAAAATGCCCAACATTTTAACACAACAAATATGCATAACAATTTAACATAATGGAACCATTAAAGAAAATGCATAACAATTTAATATCACAGTTCGAAACAGTGAATGCATAACAGTTAGTCATAGCAGTTCGAAAGAGAAACATAACAGTTGAACATTACAGCTGGTGAAATATACCAGCTGGTTACACATCAGAAAATGTTTAACAGCTTAAAGTAAGAAACATGTAAGAAGATACATAACTTAATCAAGTCTAATCTCGACTTCAACTCTTCACCATTTGTATATCACAATACTTGAAATCGTTTGTCTCTTGAACAAGTTGGGGATGATGGAGGAATACATTTTAAGCGGATGTTAGCTAGCTAACCTTGTGTCTTGAAAAAGATCTTGCACTCGATTGTAAGTATGGTGCAATAAAACTGGGTGTCTATTAGTCATCATCAATGTCGTTGTCTATCTAGATATGCCCAGAACATCAAATCCAGATGTGTGCATTTTAATAAAATAAGTGTACAAGGAGTTATATGCATCTCCATGTGAAGTCAACAATTAAATTTTATCTTTTTGTCAAATGTTTAGTATTTGAAATTTGCGTTTTAGAAAATTTTTGCTGGCTTTAAAGACATAACATTGATTCAGACTGTAAGATGTAGTATGATGAATGAGTTACCTAAAACAATTCCCCCCGTTACATCATGTCTACGTCCATTTCAAATTCTTTCTTACGCTTTGTATCACTGATTTCCTATAACAATAGGCGCTTATGATAACCTGGGCGCAATATTATTATCAGATGATTAGATTACGTTTTATTGTCAGATACTCAAGCTTCAACTAAGAGCAAATAATTCGGTTCTTTTCGCGATATATGGCTTTGAATATAAGAGTTGTGCTCAACATTTGTAGAAAACATGTTCAGGCTCCTAAGGCTTTACTTTGAAGAATATAGGATCTTAGATTATTTAGCCTGTGTGAAGAGAAGCAACATTTTTACCGCCGTTGGAAATGAGTATAAGGCAGACAGAGTTGCATACTACCTCAGTCCATCAAGTATTGTGACAAGATAATCAGATATATGCTAAATATTTCCCTGGAAATAACTAAATTTTGCAAGCAAACCTGTGAACATATGCACAGGGTAGTGATGCTGTTTTGTTGATAACTCTTGGTCCGTAGCTGCTTGTCAATTTTATAAACACATAATTATGTATGGTAAGAAGATAGAGTCATGTCCTTTATGTGAGTTTGCATGACTGTATGAAGGTACAGGTGTGTCATTTCGCCAGACAGACTCAAGGGACATCAGTCATAGATCTCCTCCTATGCATTTGACCATGGCCGCGTTGTTCTAATCTTTTCTTCTGTTTCGCACAGTGATTTTTTTCTCCACTTATCGACAGTGTGGCTGACTGGATCTGTTTTACCCTCTCGTTTACTTTGTTCTCTTCAGGAATGTTCTTCACAGAACCAACTTTACTGAGCCTTCTGCTCACTTGGTGCTGTTCACTATGACGTGGCCAGTCTACATTTTCCTCATTTAACTCTTGGTTTCTGCAGATTTTCCGCCATTTAATCGGTTCTCGGTCATCAAAATATAAGGAATTTTGTTCAAAAAACCGATAGTTTCTCAGCAGAATTGATAACGAGAAAGCCTAACGGGAAAACTTGGCATCTTTCAATTTACTCCTCATGCCGTGCATCGTCAGCCAGTGGAGGAGCGTATGTAAAGTAAGCACCGATGCTGAGTGTCAGAAGAAACCGATCTTTGTCGTCAATGTAGCTGCTTTTTACATTGTTCATGACAAAGCTTTCTCCCATCGCCTGCAACAGAAAGACTGAAAAACAGAGGACTTGGGCAATGTCTCTGTCCTTCTTGAGCTCATGTTACAGTCTTGGTTCATTCTGCTAGCTTGGAAAAAATTAATCTCATACCTTTTAAAATAATTGTTCCCTAGGATGTAGTAGTTTTTGCATGACTGAAACATAGCAACTTTATTGCTTTTGTGCAATAATGTGGAGACATTCTGAAGCAGAACATGTTTCTTTTACATATTTCCATGAAAAATTGTTGTATTTCGTGAAACCCAGTTTATACAATTCTAGGGTCTTTCTGAAAAGAAAAACAATTCAAATCCTGAAGTCTGAGTGTTCTGACAACCAGCGCCTCGTAAACTACTACCCGGTGTCCGCGCCTGAAAAATCACAGTCGAAAAAGAAAGAAGTGGCCGCACTGGAATGCGAGGCAGCCAGGTTTCACTTTCCCGTCTCAGTGGCTCCTCTTTACGATATCGTCATTTTAAAAACATTGGCCCCTCTTTAAGAATCTCTTTGGGTTCACGATATCTTCATTTTAAAAACGAGAAGAAGTGTAATCTCCCTTGTCAACATCTGGTCCAAAATCGCCGGAACCAAGCGAAGGGATTTATCTGTTTTATTTGATCAGCAAGCGCTTCTGCATCTTCAGTCATTTTTAATCACATTCTGTCGCTTGAGCTCTTCCTCTTGTAATCCGGCCGCAGATGCCAATATTTAAAGGAAGTCGCCACTGTAATTTGTTCATGTGTTCATTACTTTTTCATTTGTTCATTCCAATTGCTATGTGACCAACTGTGCTGGCCTCGCTCATCGTGTTGTCTTTAGTTAACTTGAATGTCGTCTTATTATCATTGTTTTATCATAAACCATATTCTTTATTGCAATTTTCTCTGTATCATCAGCTGTTTGCAATACTTTGTAAAGATCGAGCCACTATATTTTGCCCTGGTGAATAAATAAAGTTGTGTCGTTTGTTAATACAGTTGTTGTTTGCTGTTTGCTGTTGCATGGATGAGTTCGCCTTCCCTTTGACATTGTCCCTGACATCAGTTACTGATAGGCTTAATGTCTTTTTCAAACAGCTCTTTTATATGCAAAGGCTGCACTGTTAGATGATTGTAACAATTCAGTCAAGGTTTCTTGGGGCTAGCAATATGCTTTTCTCCTCTTTGACAATTCTCCGCTTTTCTTGACAACAATACTGTTTGTAGTACGAAAAAACGTTCCACAGAAATATTTAGATAGTAAGTATGGCCCACACTATCGCCATTCGCTCTTTTCCAACCCCCCTACCTCTCTCAACAACAACAACAGTCATTTGTCCCTTGGCCTTGGACAGTTCAGCTTCCTGTGTGTTCCGGATTTCTTTCATAGAAGACAACCGAACCTCCATCACCTGTAAGATGACTCCAGTTGTTGGCTTAGATGCTCCGATTAACTTTCACGATCTCAAACTTCGCTTTCATGGTTTTGGCTCAGCTGAAGCACCTGACGTCAATAGTCATCTTCCTTATGATTAAGAGCTTCCTTTAAGGAGTTGATAGCTTAATCATTCTCCTGCTGAAGATTTGGTATACGTTTTTCAACACATTTTTCACTTGCTTGCTTTCCTCTACTGTCAATCTATGTACCTCACTCTTGTCTACTATTTTGTCTATCTTTTCCTGACGAGTTACCAACTCATTTGGAGAACGTTGTTCTTCTGTGGATATGGGTCGTACTACAGAAGCTGGCACTTGTACATTTGCCACTAAGCTGCTGGTCTCGGAGTTTTTGATTTTCAAGCCTTTTCTTCAGCGTTTGTCAGGAAGAATCATTTGCTGCTTTTTTCTTTACAACATTGCCAGCCATCAAGACCAAACAGAGAGAGAGAGAGAGAGAGAGAGAATGAGTGACAGCTCGGGTTATGCGGACGTTAAAGTCTGCATTTCTCGTGATTTTGAAAAACTGCTACTTTAGCACGAGAAATACAGACTTTAACGTCCGAATAATCCCAACTGTCGCTCATTCTCTCTCTCTGTTTGGTGTTGACTGCCAATGTTGTGAATGGTGCACTAGTGTGACGTAGTACACTGTTTGGTGTTGACTGCCAATGTTGTGAATGGTGCACTAGTGTGACGTAGTACACTGTTTAGTGTTGATTGCTTTCAGTGTTGTGAATGGTGCACTAGTGTGACGTAGTACACTGTTTGGTGTTGATTGCTGCCAGTGTTATGAATGGTGCACTAGTGTGACGTAGTACACTGTTTGGTGTTGATTGCTGTCAATGTTGTGAATGGTGCACTAGTGTGACGTAGTACACTGTTTGGTGTTGACTGCTGTCAGTGTTGTGAATGGTGCACTAGT
Source organism: Marisa cornuarietis (assembly GCA_004794655.1). Lineage (NCBI taxonomy): Eukaryota > Metazoa > Mollusca > Gastropoda > Architaenioglossa > Ampullariidae > Marisa > Marisa cornuarietis. The sequence goes on from SMMW01000162.1 coordinate 1,079,484, forward strand.
GTGACGTAGTACACTGTTAACGGCGTTCGTTGATCGCAGGTTCGAATGGCGTACTTTGCTAGCGGATAATTAATTAACGGATGGGTTTTGGAGGCTGCAATTTACAGGTTAGGTTTATATCGCTTGTATCTACCGATATCTGCAAAAAACGCAAACCATTCAGGTTGGTCTTTAAGAATCTGGCTCCCATGTATGCCTTTGCGTCTCCAAACTTGATTCAGTTTGGATGGTATTCAACTCTAGATGTGGTTTCAAGGAATGTAACGTATTTCGTTAGGACTATTTAGGACCAAGCTTTATTTTAACAGTGATTAGCGTTGCCTAGTGGTCTTGAAAAAGAAGCAATCACAATGTTAAGATTATCTTTGCATGAATTTGCTAGTCACTTTAAGTATTCTGACTGAGCGCAATGGCGAGGCCTGGGTCTGGCATTCTGCTCCGTAAACTGATCTAATGCTTCTTGCAAGGAAAAGATATACCATGTGTTAGTGTATATCTGTGTGTTCTGGATGATAGCCACCTGCTGGTCTTTCTTCATGCCTGCTAGTCAGTGATGAGAAATTCCGCAGACATTCTTGTACAAAACAGTGGCAAGGCTGTACTAATGGATTGATAACAATCCTTTTCCTTAATAATAAATGGATTTGGAAATTTACTTCATCAAACAATATTTATTTCTAAAGTTCGGCGTTTTTTTGTCATTTTTTTTATTCATCCTTGCGCCTTTTCCAGTTTTGTTTCACCTCGAAATTACGGAGTCTGAATAAGCGAACGTTTATCAGCAGGCAGCCTTTTCACTTTACGTGTCTCGTGAACTGCGGTAAGAAATGTCTTCCCATCCTCTTCATCAGTAATTTACAGATCATCCTGTATCCTCGCCTTTGCTACAGAAGGATACTATGTGTCAAACAGAAAGAGCAGGCAACCATTGTCATTCCATTTGGCAGTGTTATATTCAGTTAACTCTATAGTCTATATCATGCATCACTGTTGCAGGTTACTCCCCTTTTGAAGGTTTTAAAAGTGCCGATGTATGATTAATCGATATAGGAAAAATGCAACGGAAAACATTCATTACTTTCACTGCTATTAACAGACCGGTCATGTTAGCTGTACGGGAAATGCATAGACTCAGCAGCTGACAAGGTTCGTTCCAGGGAAAAGTATTAAAAAAATCTGTTTTAAAAGGAATAAAACCCACACTTTCAACATACAGCACTACACCTTAGCTACTATAATAAAACAGCATCCCTGAAGCCATCAGTAGTCAGTGCCATATATATCCCTTATGTTTGCCTGCCAGATTTTCTTTGTCTGCCTTGGCGTCGTTTTCCTTCAAGGTAACCTGAAAAAGGGTCTTAGAGTGAGGTGTCAGGTCACATGGACAAACAAAATAAACATGAAATATTTCATGTTTATCAACAGAGGTTTTGGTGGCCCACCAGGGTGAAGACCTTACTTGTACCAATTTTATGTAGGAAATTTGGAGCAATACACTCATGCACTTTGTGTTTAATGTATTCCTTTTTTCTGCATCAGCAAGCAAGGTTGACGTCTTGCATTTTTAATTCAGGATGGGAATTATAAGAAACTTGTACAGTCGGTACTTGGTAAGCAAGCCTGATCGTATTCTTATGCCAAACTCTGTTCAGCCTTCCTGCTGCTGCTGTCGCTATTGCAATCCTGTTGCAGATTTGTGGCATTGAGTTACTTCCAGGTACTTTAAACTGTTGACCTGTTTTCTGTTGAAATATGTAAAAAATATATATATATATATATATGAAGTACTCACAAAGGACACACTGTGACAATGCCATCTTCATAAAGCAGGTTGATGCTGTCAGAGCCGCGAGTTGCAAGAAAAATGCAGATTGTTGTGGTCATGAGTAAAGGGGTTCGTCTCATAAGAATTTTAATTACCAAAGCTCAGATGTGATCGGGTAATGTCCGACATCAAATCGGTCAGATTTAAGGATGTCTTTCATTTGCTCATCCCTTCAGAGAATCCTTCATAACCTTCTGCTAGTTGAATCTCCAAATGTTGAAAGGCTGTCGGCTGTGTGCGATTCTGTGATTTGATAGGGTACGTAAGGGTTAGTGATTCGGTCATGTCGTCCGACATGAGACCTCGCCAAAGACGGTTCTGCATGGAACGACCAGTCCACTAGTCTTCTGTCCACCTCGGCGTCTAAAACCTCTTTAAGGTACCATGAAAGAGGGCTTTCGACAGACTGTCGTGCTGAACCACACATTGTTTCGACGCTTCACTGTTGCAAGGAAGGGCTGCTTATGTCTTTCGGGGTTGGCGACTCTGTTAAGTGCAAAACCGTCGGCATTCAGAGTCAACGTCTTACATCTATACAGCAGGATGAAAATTACTAGAGACTTGTGCAGTCTTTACTTGCTATCAACCCTATAATATTAATTTTTCGGATCAAGAACGATCCTGATGGGAATGTCTGCTGTGCAGCTGTCCTCCGTGGAGAGGGTGATTCTCACGTTACGAGTTTGTGTACGTTCATGCTAATCGCTACTTTGCCTTGCCGTTAACAGACCGCATCGTGACACAGAGAACTGTTTCAGACGGATAAAACTTTTCAATCAACCATGTAGGGAGCTCAGACTACAACTGATGACAAATTACAACTCATAAGTTTGCTCTAAATCACAGTAAGTTTTACTAAAGTAAGTCGTATAATTCAATACCAAAATGAAGAAAGTGTAATGAAAAATTGTCATGGAAAAAATACAGCACTAGACGATTCAAATGTAGATTTAAGATGATTGAATGCGGTGCTATGCTAAACGTTTTAGTCAATAATGTAAATTGCGGAGTATACTTTATTATTATTAATAAATATTTTTATTTTTCTAGTTGAAATACCTCTCTTACCGAACCTTACATTCAGTGTTGTTAAATTAACATTTACTGCAGAACTGACATGACAGGAACAATAGTTTGACTTGAGGCTTTACAGTACAATACAGTGCAATAAAACCTTATTAACTGCAAGAAAGTAACAGGTCATGTTTGTCTAAAGTCGACCCATGTGACAAATCTGGATGGAGCTAGAGGTGGAGTTACTAACTGCTTCTTGACACGATGACAGTTAACGCGAAAGAGCTATATATTATTCCCGTGTTATTATTTTCTGTATCTTTCATTTTCACATCTGCTAACGTTGTGTGGTGCGCAGAAGTCTGTGGTGCAACTTTCAGGCACTCTCGGAAAAATTTGGAATCGTTTTCACAATGCGGCCTAAGAAATGGAAAATAAAATACAATATTTTGTGACCTTCTTGTATACAGAAAAATATAGCCATACATACATGTGTATATGTTTGTGTGGTTTTTTAATATATACATATCTGACAGAATATTATATATATATATATATACGACGGACAGGCGAGAGAGATTGAGAGAAGAAATGTAAAATAGTCTGGCACGAGCAAAATGTCCCAGCCAAAGTGTGAATGTGGTAAAACTAACAGGAGCATGCAGTTAAAGCCAGTACGAACACATTCCTCGCCCCACACCAGTACACATGGCGGAATGGTATGCCATGCACGTAGTCTGAGGAAACTATTCTCAATCACAGTGTTCAACAAATATTTCTGCCGCAGCACCGTCAGTCAGTCGTCAGCCAAAAGGTGTGAGGATAATATCCATACCAAACCAATTAGACACCTGCTGGAGGGAACAGGCAGCAACAGAAGAAGAATGTGCACCTTGGCGTTTCTTGGCAAAGGTCCTCCTGCTAACCTTCCTTTAGGTCAGAAACGTCAACTTTGATCTAGTTATATATAATATGAAAACAACAAGCGAAAAATACGTAGTGTCAATCTTGTACATTGTACATGCTGTACACTGTATTGGATGCAGTATAAGAGAGGAACAGGTGACAAACTTGTAAACATTATATGCTCTACACTGTACTACGTAATTGTATGCAGTACAAGTGTAGGGTGTCCGCGGATGCTGGCACCAGACTTGCCCTCCAATAGATCCTCGTTAAAAGGTTTAAAGTGTACCCATTCCAATTATGGAGCCTCAAACGAGTTCCGTATTGTTATTTTTCGTCACTACCTCCCCGAGCTGGGAGTGGGTAAGTTGCGCGCTACTGTCTTCCTTGGATGTGGTAGCCGTTTCTCATGCTCCCTCTCCGGAATTGACCCCTGATTCCCCGTTACCCGTAGTCAACATGGTAGGCCTATCACGTACCACCGACATTTGATAGGGCAGACAATTGAAAGATGCGTCGCCGGCTCCAGGCCATGCGATCGGCACAAAGTTATCCAGAGTCACCAAAAGGGACGGGGCCGAGACCCCGACTGGTTTTGAACTAATAAAAGCGCTCTTTCCCGGCTGTGACACCGGGTCGGAGCTGGTTTGCATGTATTAGCTCTAGAATTGCCACAGTTATCCAAGTAGAAATGGATCATCTAAGGAACCTCGACTGATTTAATGAGCCATTTGCGGTTTTGCCGTACGAGGGTGTGAACTTAGACATGCATGGCTTAATCTTTGAGACAAGCATATGACTACTGGCAGGATCAGCCTGTATTCAAGACATGCCGCACCGACGAAGACGACGTTGTCTGTGCGTGGAAAGAAAATAGTTTCCTTTCTCTCTTACACAACCTAACAACGTCCTCTTCGATTTGTTTTTATCTTTCACATGCGGAACGTTTACCCGATGTGCACGGGCGCGCTCCTTCACTCGAGACTCTGTCAAGCGTTATACGATGCGCCCACACGACTGGCGAAGGAGAGGCGAACGACAGCCTTCGAAAACTCCCTACACCAGCACGCGCCTGGGCCGTGGGAAACGCGGCAGCAAAAGCCGCGAATCGCCAAGCCTGCCAACCCGTACCGTTCCTTCTTCGGTCCGCAAGACGCCGTTGGCACGTGAGAGTCGACGTGAAGTCCATCGCCAGCGGGCTCGCCGTTTGCGGGACGCCCATCCTGAATGGCGTGCAGCATAAGGGGAGGATTTAGCGAAGCGGGTCCATCGGACAGCGAATAGAGTAAGAATTGAGATACGTGGAGGCGACACTGCGTTATCGAAGCGCAGCGCATGCTAGCGCCGGTTCAGAGGCGGGTGAAAGGTCGGCTTGAGTCCCTGAAAGCGGGGCAGAGTGGCAGTGAAGGTCTAGGTAAATACTACAATAAGAGGAGTCCGTTGTACACTGTACACTGTATAGGATGCAGTACAAGGGTAGGGTCTGTTGATATGCTGTGCACCGTAAATGGCTTGCGGTAGAAGGGAGGGTCTGTTGATTATCACCCTCTCAAACTCCATCATTTACATTAACAACAGTAAAAAAAAAATATATCAACCACCGTTTAAAGACGAAAACTGACATAGACACACTCACCTCAACAGGTTCAATGTGAAAAATTTCAAAGAAGAATATACAAAAAAATTAACAAATCTACAATTTACAATTTACAAATTACAACTTTACAATTTTTAAATTTAAAATTTAGAATTTACAAATTTAAAATTTACAA